>PVKZ01000425.1:808363-845217 GCA_004027375.1 Macroglossus sobrinus | reverse complement strand
TCTCTCTCTCTCTCTCTCTCTCTCTCTCTCTCTCTTTCTTTCTTTCTTTCTGATGGGTGTGTAAAGTCTGTGTTTGGATTCTTTCTCTCTTTTTTTGCATATGGATTTGTTGTTTAAGCACCATTTGTTGAAAAGACTATTTTGCCCCATTGTGCTGTCTTTGTTCCTTTGTCAAAAATAAGTTGCCTATACATATGTGGATCTACTTCTGGGCTTTCTAGACTATTTCACTGATCTATTTGTCTATTCTTTTGCCAACAACATAATATCTTGATTACTGAAACTTCATAGTAAATCTTGAAGTTGGGTAGTGCCAATCCTCCACGTTTGTTTTCTTTTTCAACAATGTGTTGGCTATTTGGGGTCTATGTCTCTCTATGTGAACTGTAGAATCAGTTCGTTGATATCACAAAATTAATTTCTGGAATTTTGATTGAGATTTCATTGAACCTATAGATTTGAGGAGAAGTGATGTCATGACAATATTAACTCTTCTCATCCATGGCAAAGAATATTCATTTATTTAGTTCTTTGATTTTATTTATCAGAGTTTTGTAGTTTTTCTCAGATAGGTCTTGTATATATCTTTTTAGATTTATACATAAACATTTTATTTGTGGGGGTGCTAATGTAAATGATATTGAGCTTTTAATTTTAAATTTCACTTGTTCATTGATGGTATGTAGGAAACAATGTAGTTTTGTATATTATTCTCATATCCTTGAGCCCTACTGTATCAGTTATTAGTTCCATGAATGTTTTTGTCAGTTCTTTCAGGTTCTCTACATAAATGATCATGCCTTTTGAGAATAAAAACTTTATTTTTTTCTTAATCTGCATACACTTCTTATTTCCTTATCTTATTACATTAGCTAGCACTTCCAGTATGATGTTGAAAAGGAGTGGGGTCACACCTGTTAGAATAGCTATACTAAACAGGATAAGTAATAACAAATGTTAGAGAGGATGTGGAGAAAAAGGAACCCTCATACACTGCTACTGGGACTGCAGATTGGTACAGCCACTATGGAAAACAGCATGGAGGTTCCTCAAAAAACTAAGAATTGATTTACCATATGACCCAGCAATCTCTCTACTGGGTATTTAGCCCAATGACTTGAAAACCCATATCTGAAAATATATTTGCACAATGTTCATAGCAGCATTATTCACAGTGGCCAGGACATGGAAGCAACTGAAGTATCCTACGATAGATAATTGACTAAAGAAGCTGTAGCACATATATACTATGGAATATTAGTTAGCCATAAGAAGAGATGAAATATTGCCATTTGCGACAACATGGATGGACCTCGAGATAATCATGCTAAGCGAAATAAGCCAGACAGAGGCAGTTGAAAATCACATGATATCACTTATATGTGGCTACAAACATGAAAGCAACAAGTGAACAGGACAAACAGAGACTCATGGACATGGACTATAGATTAGTGGTTACCAGAGGTAAGGGGTGGAGGAGAAGCAAGGAGTAGATGAGGTAAAGGGGGTCAAATATAGAGGGGTAGGGGTAGGGTGAAGTGGGTAAAGAGATCAAATATATGGTAACTGAAGGAAACTGGACTTTGGGTGGTAAACACACAATAGAATATACAGACGTCAAATTTTATAAAATAATGTATACCTGAAAATTATATAATTGTATTAACCAATGTTACTTCAATAAACTTAATTTACAAAAAAGATCCCGTCTGATCTTGGAAGCTAAACAGCATTGGTCCTGATTAGTACTTGGATGGGAGACCACCTAGGAAGATTAGGTGCTGTAGGCATAAAAAATAAAAAATAAAGTATTGTAAACTGACAAGTTCCTTGCAATCTATGAGGTCAATCAAGGGTTGCCTCACCTAAAAAAAAAAAAAAAAAAGAAAGAAAGAAAAGGAGTGGGGGGGCTGTTAGAATTTTAACTGAGATTGCATGAATCTAAAAAAATCACTTTGGTGAGAAGTTTCATCTTAACAATACTGTTTATCCCAATCAATGAACATGGATCATCTCTCTACTTATTTAATTTCTCAGCATTGTTTGGTAGTTTTCAGTATAAATGTCTTGGACAGCTTTTCTTTAAATTATTCCTAGGTATTTTATGTGTTTTTTTTTTACACTATTGTAGATGGTATTTTTAAAATTTATTATTATTATTTGTTGCTAATATATAAAATATGACAAATTCTTATTAAAATTGTCCTTGTAGCCTGCTAATATACTAAATTTTTTTTACTAGATTTAGTAGATTTAGGGGGATTATAGGAATTTTTATGTACATAATTATGTTGCCTGCAAATAAGATTAATTTTACTTCTTCCATTACAGTGTTTATGCATTTTATTTCTTTCTCTTGCTTACAACATTATCAAGGACCTCCAGTACAATGTTGAATACAAGTAGTGAAAATAGACATCATTATTTTGTTTCTAATCTTAGAATGTGGAAAGTATTCAGTCTTTAATCATTAAGTACAATGTTAGCTGCAGGATTTTTAGAGATGCCCTCTACAGACTGAGGAAATTTCTTTTTGTAACTAGTTTGCTGAAAGTTTTAGACATGAGAGTCTTGAAATTTGCTTTAACTTTTCTACATCTATTGAGATGATTAATTCTTTCAAATTTGAATCAACCTTGCATTCTTGAATTAAATCCCACTCGGCTATTATGTTTTTTCATATACATCATTAATAAGTATTATCTATTACATTATAAATATAAAATCATATGTATAATTATGTATATTATATGTAATACGTATGTAGCATACATATGTATCTGTTATACATGTACATATTATATGTGTGTAAACATAATATATACTCCTATTTTATATATAAATGCATGTAGTTACCATGCATATTATATATATATTTGATTTAATATTTTAAAATAATTTTGCATAAATTTTCATGAGAAATATTGGTTCATAATTTCTTTTCTAGTAATTTCCTTGTATGGTTTTGGTATAAGGATTATGTGTCTTTTATAAAATAAGTTGATAACTAGTCTTTCATTTTCTCATTTTCAAAAGAGTTCTATAACATTAGAATTATTTCTTCCTTCTAATATATCATTATTAGAATTTACTAGTGAGGCCATCTGGGCCTCTAGTGTTTTTTGTTTAAAGGTTTTTTATTATAAATTTGACTTCTTTATTAGGTGTAGAACTATTCAGATTTTCTAGTTTTCTTGTATTGATTTTGGTAATTATTATCTTTTAAGGAAATAGTCTATTTTACTTAAATTGTTGAATTTTGGTACAATGATGTTTGTAATATCCAATTAGTATCTTTTTGGTGTTGGATGAATTTTTTTTACTGCTAAAAATTTCTTTTTTTCTTTTTCCTCCTTTCCTTCTTTCCTTCTTTCCTTCTTTCCTTCTTTTTCCTTCTTTCCTTCCTTTCTTCCTTCCTTCCTTCCTTCCTTCCTTCCTTCCTTCCTTCCTTCCTTCCTTCCTTCCTTCCTTCCTTCCTTCCTTCTTGATAATTCAAGGTATAGATTTGTTTAGAATTTCTCAAGCTTTTTGAATCTATGTTGATACTTTTCATGAATCAAATTAAAATTAGTCGTTCTTATTTTTTTTCCCTCCAACTTCTCTCTCACTTCTTTTTCTCTAATCACATGTATTGGACTTCTCAAAAACTTTGTCATTGGCTTTTGATGCAATGTTCAATTTTTCCTCATTTGTTTTCTTTGTGCTTTATTTTCTCTTGAAGTTTACAGATGCATTCCTTTATTCTGTTTGATCAGTTATTAATCCCACTCAAAATTATTTTTAATGTTGTTGTATTTTTTAGTTATAGTATTTCTATTTTTTTCTACTTTCAAATCACTCCTGAAATTTCCCATTGTTTCTTCTTCCTTCAAAGGGTAACCTTTCTTTTCCAATCCCTCTCTTTAATGCAACATGGTTTCATTAATATAAAAGCATGTTTTATTTATTTATCTATCATGTATTTTTTGGCAGAATTGTATGGTTTTATTAATACAAATACAATGTGCACACAACCTGTCTATTCACTGCACAGCCTGGCTTTAGAATTGGTGACTCTGATAGCCAGTTGAGCTGTTCTTTCCACAATGTCTTTGCAGTTCTTTGAAAAGACATTGTGTGTAATTGCAGCTCAGTAAGATTTGTTGCACATCAGCAGCACATCAAGCTCCTTGATGTTGTGGGGCAGAAACTTACAAAAGCCACTGGGCAGCATATGCTTTGTTTTCTTGTTGTTCACGTAACCAATGTTGGACATCAAGATCTGGCCCTTAAATATTCTGCACACCCTATTGTCAGTGCCTCTGGATTACTGCCAGTTATGCTTAATTTTAACTTATCAGTCTGACTGGCACCAGGTGAACTTGTTGGTTCTCTTTTTGACAATGTTGGCCTTCATGAATAGTCTCAGGGTAGCCATGATGCCAAGTATGAGATGGCTGCCACCTTCGTAAGTGGCACCAAGGAAGAGGCTTTTAAAGCCTGTTTTAAAGAATATTAATAAAATTGATGTCTCTAACCAGACTGAGCATGAAAAAAGAAAAAAGTTTCAAATTACCAATACTAAAATTGAAAAGAGAGGGCATCACTACAGACCCTGAAGGCATTAAAAGGACAATAAAGAAATTTTATAAGAAACTTTATGACCATAAATTGGACAAATCAGATGCAGTGGACACATTTCTTGGCAGACATAAATTCCCAAAGCTTACTCAAGAAGAAATAGGTGACATGAATAATCCTATATCTATTTTTAAAATTGAGTTCATAGTTAAAAACCTTTCAACAAAGAATACTCCTGGCCCAGATGGCTTCACTGGTGAATTCTGCCAAACATTTAAAGAAGTAATACCACTCCTACACAAACCTTTCCAAAAATACAAGAGGTGGGAATACTTCCCAACTTATTCTATGAGGCTTGCATAGTTTCTGGAAAAAAAATATGTTGTAATTATTATCTTTACTCTTCTGCATATAATGTGTCATTTTTTTCCCTGATTGCCTTCAAGAGTTTCTCTTTATCTTTGTTTTTCAGCTGTTTGAATCTTATGTATTCTGGTGTAGGGAGTTATTTTAGTGGTGCTTAATGTTTTCTGAGCTTCATGGATCTGTCATTTAAAATTTCCCATTATTTTTGGAAAATTTTTGCCTTTATTTTGTCCTGCATGTCTTAGGTTCTTTGCTCTGTTTCTCATTGTATATATATTTTTAATGTTTCAGATTGTGTAATTACTATTGACCCATCTTTAAGTTCATTATTTTTTTTTCTAGGCTCAGCAGTGTTGAATCTACTAAAGAGCTGACTGAGGCATTATCTCTTACCATGGTTTTTATTTGTAGCATTTTCATTTGTGTCTTTCAGTTTCCATCTCTCTGCTGAAATATTCCATCTGTTCATGCATGTTGTCCACATTTTCTTCTAGAACTTTTAACATAACAATTATGGTTATTTTAAATTTTTTGTCAGATTGTTACAACAAGTGGTTCATATCTGAGTCTTGTTTTTTGTTGTGTCTTTGTCTTTTAACGGTGATTTTGTTAATGCCTTATAATTTTTGGTTGATTGAAATCAGATATTGCATGTAGGATAGTAGAGACTCTGGTAAATAGTATTTATGCCTAGGCAATGGGCATGCCTCCTTTTAAATTATGTCTTTATTGTTGAGGTGGAGTAGGTTGAATCAGTCTGGTCAGGAACCTAGCTGAGTTTGATGTTTGTTTTTACCGTGATATCCTCATTGCATTATTGTTTTCAAAATCCTCTAGGCTGTCTTGCAGGAGCTTAAGGTTTTTTCTCAGTGATCATGTTGTACTTCACCTTTTGGCTTTCCCTATGAGCCAAAACATCAGGTAGGTTTCTCCCTATGCTCTTGCTCCTCCTCCCATTGGTACACTACTTTTACTTGACACTTGACTCTTGATAGCCTGGTGTTTGAGGCTGAGGTAGAGGGGAATTTCTTGTTGTTCCTTTTCAGTCTCAGCCTTAGGCAGGCCCTCTGTCCCTGGATTTCAAGAGTAGAGTACTCCATATGATCATACCCCTCTTATCCCCACTCTGCTTTGCACCTTTGGTAGGTCTTGTGGGGTAGAGTTTCCTCTCACTTCATCAGTTGTAGGAGATTTTTAATGCTCTGGTCTCTGAATGCTTTATTCTTCTTTCTCCAAGGTTTAGGGTTTTTTTTTTCTACCCTGTTCTCTTCTCCTAGTTGTAGTGAACATTTACCTATGCTACATGGGATGGGGTGGGGTCCCAGGGCTTCCTACTTTTCCTTCAGAGCCTTAAGAATTTTATTCCATAAGGGAGGTAGGGGAAAAGAATCTAAATGGGGCTTTTTGTTTTTCCTGCAGTGGTGCCTACTTATCATGGAATTAAACACATTTTATCACATACTGAACATCTGTTTATATGTTCAATAAATGATTTTATTCAACTGAACTTGGAATTACCATGTTCTTATTGGTACTACTATTGATTTGTCATTTGCTTCTTTGCCATCTCATATTGTTGTTCGGTTTTTCACATGTGGCTGTCTTTCCATCCCT
The DNA here is from genome assembly GCA_004027375.1 of Macroglossus sobrinus. NCBI lineage: Eukaryota > Metazoa > Chordata > Mammalia > Chiroptera > Pteropodidae > Macroglossus > Macroglossus sobrinus. Next base: position 838,677 of record PVKZ01000425.1, on the reverse strand, counting down.
TGAACACACAGACTTTCCCATCCTGCCACAGAATCTCACCACATACTGTTCCCTAAGCCTACAGCATTCCTTCCACGCCACCACTTCCCTGCCACAACTGTCTTCATGAATCCTCAGAAATTAGCAGAGTTCTTTGCACATAGTAGATGTTTAATAAATGCTTAATGAATGAATAAATAAATAATTCTGCAGCCAAACTGGAGCAGTTTTAAAACTTTGTGTTTAGAAGCAAAACTATTTTATGAAGAAAATCTTACTTGGAACCCCAATGCATAAAGAAGGGGCAGCAGAGTTCTCTAGTTTTAGCTTAGAGGAAGGATGCTGGCAGGGACGGGGCTATACAGAAAGCTTAGAGCTCAGTGTGCCTGGTGGAGACCTCGTTAAACTCCAGCATCCCTCCCTTGGACTCTAAGGCAACTTAGAAGAATCAGCAGGTTCCCTGGGATGTAGCTGGAACATCTCTGCTACAGACAAGTATTCTGGACAAAAAAAAATGGAGGAAGAGGGTTGAGGGATACATCCCTGGTGACCCAATAGTGAATTCAGAAAGCTTTCTTTGCATTAATCAAAGTGAAGGCCATTACCATTTTCAGGCATATTTCTATCCTGGCTTTTTAATCATAAAATGTTTATTTAAACGTCAACAGAGAAGACTCTTTCTCTCTTGCCAACTCTTGTTTTATCTCTTCTTGGTCAGAAGCACTTAAGGAACAAATTCATAAAATTATTATTGAAAGTTATTTCCTATTCTGCATCCAAAGCAAGGTGGATACCTTGTGAAATGGTGTTATTTTGGGCAGTAATATATATATTGTAACATTTCATTAAATCCTTTTCATTTATGCTCTTCACTCTGGGAAGGTTACTGACAGTTGATATAAAATATGTATTACTTTAGTGGGTAAGAGTACATAAAATCACTAAATCAAATTTATCATGAACATCAACTCAGAAAAATTAAACATGTGGACAAACACCAAGGACAAAAGGCCAGCACACTCTGATATATTTTCTTAAGTTTGTGCTAAGTGACTTTAAGCATGACTATGACAATTCTATTGGAATCATCTCTCATTTTTAGTGGCTGCTTTTTTTGTGCATTGGAGGGATCAGAATGACTGTTATAGAAAGAGAAGTGTTAAAAACTTCTTTTAAAAAGGTACATGGAAATCGAAAGTGTATTTTACAACAAAAATAATCAATGGGCTTCTTGTGTCTTTTTGTGTATCTTGCTTCAGCCAGCACATTTTACTTCTGACAAGAGTCCTTGGCAGCACTTTGTTCTGTCAAAAAGGGATGCCAATATTCACATATTGACGAATTGTGAAATATCCTTTTCATCTCCACTTTCTTCCTATGCCACTGCCTCTCTTTTTACCTTTATTATGTCTGACATTTTATTGCACAGAATGCCAGGTGTAGATAAATGAATGTGCTTGTAAAAATTGACAAGAAGTGAAGAGCTGGTTTCTCTTCCATGCTTCTTAGCTGTACTTTATGGTGGCCCAGGTATGAAGAGGGGTCAAAGTACACCAGAGCTTGCAGACTTGTCCTTAACAAATGAAACAGTTAAGACGAGAATGTTAATTTCATTTGAGTGGCTATGGATCAATATCACTCTGTTGAAAAGGTAATAACACAGTTATTTTTTTAGTAAAATGCAAGCTTTATTTTGAGGACTTCCCATGCTCTAGACATCCCGGTAGATACTGAGGTTACAGAAGAACTTCTGCCTTCAGGCACTCAGGATTGGCTGCTGGAACCAGTACCATGTAATGTCGTGTGTACTATATTAGAGATAAAACATAGGATACTACTGATTAGGACTACTCCAGGATGTGCAGGGTCCCAGGGTCATATTTGTTCAGGGACCCAGTCTATATTAACAGTTTGATTAAAAGATATGCAAAATAATGAGTCCATATGAGGTTTATTGGATTACTAATGAAGATCTAGAATAGCGGGAAGAGAAGTTCTTGGTATTTGTTTTGTGTCCAGTTTGTACACTTGATGATTTTTTTTATAGCGTCCAATCACCATTTCTTCATGTTCTTTACTGCTGAATGTGCCATTTCTGGCTAATTTGATAAGATAGATAGCTCACAATGCCATGGCTATTAGAGACTATTTGTTTTGAGAAAATACAGAGATCTTTTGGCCTCTGAAGTTCCTAACACCATTTTGTAATGCTGATTACAACAGTAATCATGATGCTCTATCGACTTCCAGGACACTCATGAATACTGACATCCCAAAAGTTGTTACTGTGATTCTTTGATGAGGAGAACAAATTCAAGTCTTATCTAGAGTTTGCAAGAAAATGTTAATAATAACTCATATTTTGATCATGTTGAATTTCTTGTTTGGGCTTTCATAGTATAAAAATAAAACACACTTTCTAAACATGTCTTCTCTTTAAGCCACAGCCACTACACTTCTAGAATATGCCTCTTTTCAATGTTGATTACTTTCATGACTTTTATGTCTCTACCAGTGGAATAAAAAGAGCAAGGGGCCCATAGATAAGTAAAAAGAGTGATCTCATTAGCACAAGGAGTACTAATGTTTCTTATTCAGCACCATTAAGAGGACCCAAAACATCATGATGTCACACGTTGATCAGAGACAAAACAGAACATTGATGGGAAGAACCCATTTACATTGCAGAGCAAAGAAAGCCCTCAGAGGAAATAGATCCAGCACTCTTGGAGGACTATCTGATACATGGTATATAGCTTTTATGGTGGGATGATCTGCTTAGGTGCCAGTAGTGGGGGACACATGGAATAAGGGATGCCTGTTGCCACCTCTACTACTAAGAGGCACTTCATAGACCAGAGAGAGCACCATGGTTAGAACATAGATAAGTGAGAAAAGAAACAAGAGCCCACCCAGAGAGAGGGCTAAAGCACAGGTATTGGTGGTGAACTGTCAGAATTTCAGAGCCCTGAACTTGTCCTGGGTCTCATGTAAGTTAGAGTCATCCTAAGTCAGCATGTCAGCACTGTTTTGGGCTGCTAAATCACATGTTATCCTATGAAGGAAATAATTCACTAGTCTATAGGAGCATTTTGCTCACTAGGTCAAATTCCTGCAGCCAAAGCCTAGCCATAAGGCCCCCTACAATTCCCTAGGGCATCTGGTCAACGCCACCTACAAGAGAGTGAGTGAGATAGTGCCCTGAAGGGGAAAAATGGGAACCAGGGTCCATGAACATCTATGCCCAGTTTCAGGACAACATCTAAATGATATTGCTTGCCTTAGCTTATTGTACATGCTGGGAAGTGATCTGGAAAATTTCAAGAAAGGCACTACAAAATTCAAGGCTCCTGGTAGCACAGGGCCTGAGATGTGAGCTTGCTTGTCTGAATCTAAAGGTGGTACTAACTGATACAAGGGAAAAGATACAGGCATCTAATTTCCCTGGGGAAAATAAATATCAGCAAGCTTCCTGAAGGGGTTCTGCTTTAGTTGTGTCTTGAAAGATAATGTAATATTGTGTGGCCAGAAAAGGGACAAAGACCACTGCAAGCAGAGAGGATTGTAAGTTTAAAGCATGGAAATTGTGAAACCACAAGTTATATTAGGAATCTATAGTAAGTAAATTATTGTAGCTGGAAAGAAGAGGTCATGTAGGGTCTTGTTGCTCCAAGTGTGCTCTGCACTGGCCTACAAGTAGCATCAGTATCATCAGGGAGCATGCTAGAATGCAGAATTTTGGGTCCCCACTTATACCTATTAACAATTTACTCTATAGATAAGGAGTACCAATTATATTTCGAGCAAAGAATAAAAATGATTATATTCAGGTTTTAGGAGAGCTGGGCAGCTGCAGTATAAAAGAACTGCATGAGTGTAGGCTGTGGGAGTGAGCTGATTGAGAGGTCTACTGCCCAGTCTAAGAAAGACAAGAGCAGAGGCTGAATTATGGCAGCGGGCTGAAGAGATAGAAAATAGAATTACAAACCATGCTGGTTTGAGGGTGAGGCAGATTGAAGAGACTAGGTTGATATGCAGTAATCTTATCTGAGTGACTGGACATGTAGCAGTGAGAAAGGGGAGGTCGGATGGAGAGATTCTGTAGAATAAGATGATGAGTATACTCTAATATTCATTGCACTGTGAATGGATGTTAGGGTGGTTTCCAGTTTGGAGCTATTACAAATAGTTCTGCAAATGTTCCTGTACATGTCTTTTGATAAACATATGTTCATGTTCTAGAGGGATATATACCTGGAATTCTGGGTCATAGAATAATATATGTTCAGATTAGTAGTTACCATCAATGTTCCAAGTGGTCATACCAATTTAATTTATAACACTATCAACAGAAATACAGGATGTGAAGTTTCTACATGTTCTCATCAACATTTAGTACTGTCTATTTTTCTGAAATAGCCATGCTGGTGAGTGTGCAGTTGCAGTGAATTTCCCTGATGGCTTGTGAAGTTGGTCACCTTTTTCTAGATTTACTAAACATTTGGGTAATACATTCTTTGAAGTTTCTATTGAAGTCTTTTGCCCACTGTTTTATTGGATTGTCTGCCTGAAGGGCTTGGGCTTTTGAATTGAACAAATTTTAGCCTTTTATGACTTAGAGCATGTACTTTGTAACTAAATAAAAGAAGCAAGCCAGCTTTATATAAGACACTGTTATTTCCGGAGAAATGCATCAGGACATGATGAAAAAAAAGATGTAGAGAAAGTTGATGGTTCGAAGGGATGAAAATAATCACATTTATTTCTAGAAAACCTGAGAGTTACATATGAACATACACAGAAGAAAATATGTGATTATTTAAATCTCAATGTTAATTTTTAAAATGCCACTCTTATAGGGAAACAGATAAACAGCATTATTTAAGTTTTAAAGTAATGAATGAACCCATGTTGTCCCCAATTTACAAATTATCTTCTTGCATCATAGCTTAATTGTTCCCTAATGAATGCCTTGCCATTTTCAAATACTAATTAATTACATTAAAAAATTCATAAATTTATGACTTCTTTGTGTAGATTGGTTTAGATACACAGACTCCAGTTACACATTCTGGGTGGGGCACCCCAAAAATCTAATAAAGACATTGTTAATAAAACCATTACCCAATCCATGCTAATTCTGGGAAGAGATGCAGGAAAGAATTACAGACCCAGTTAATAAAAAACAACCCCCACATTTACATGTTTACCCTTGTATCTTTTTCATGGTGAATGCTAATGAAAAAAAGAGACAAAAAGACCTTGTTTGATAGCTTTACCCAGTTCCCATAATACTTGATATATTTTGCTCATTTCACTGGGTTGTCATCACTGCTGAAGGGCTACACTACTTTATATTTATGAATATATTTTATTTTATTGTACAAAAGCATTTTTAAAATAAAAAAACTTTATTTTAGGAACCTAGATTTCTGTGCTTTAATCTTTCTGAGTTGCCTAGGTTTGCATGGGACCCACTTATTCTTTCTTGTCTTTAAGCCTTTAGTGGGTCCCTAACTTAGTACCAGCACTCTAGAAGGTGGAAACCAGGTAATCCGCGTTCTCCATGATTTTAAAATGGGGCTGAGCACAGTAGGAGCACAGGCTTTGACTCTGTGGGGTATGCACACATTCTGACCTTGGCCTTGACTTCATTAGTACATAGTCCAAATCACTGAATTCCCATTACTAATGAACTAGTTGATTGACTGATGACTGCTATATTGCTCTTTGGTGGCCTCAGGTTGGAATTTGTTAGTCCTATGGAGAGAAAAGTAATTTTTGAAATCAGATTCTCTTTCTCCCTTTTTGACATTATTATCTATCTTTCCCAGAGAGCACCGCTCAGAATCATCTTCGCAGTTCAGCAGACACTGGTTTTAATCTTTCCTCTGCCATCTCCTTTAGCATCATGTGACCTGGAACAGGTCAAAGAAACTGGTCCTCATGGAGGCCCTGCATTTTTCAGAAAATTACAAATTAGTTAATAGATGCAGAACATTTGGTACAGTGTCTATCATGTGGTCAATGCTGAAGAAAAGTGGATTGCAATATTATTTTTCTCAGAATAATCTTGTAAAGAAATTACACCTTTTTAAAGTTAGAAAGAAGCACGAAGATAATGTGGAGAAAGAACCTGAGGCTCTGAGACATGAAGTGACTTTTTCAAGGTCACACAGTTTGTAAATAACAGAATCAGGTTTGTAACTAAAATTTTCTGATTCCTGGACCAAACCCTATCTTGGCATGTGGCTTTCCTGTGTAACATGACTGAGGTCTTCCATACTGAGAAAGACACCCAAAGCTCATGCTATTAAATAAAGATACATCAGACAAGTTAAGTACTGAAAGCACAAACTCCTGCAAATTGATGAAGAGATTAGGTTAGATTAGATGAAAGGTCAAAGAGATGCCTGCCTGGTGTGGCCCTATACACAAGGGAGACTAATAACAGAGATGGGGTGTTACATAGCTCCTTATGGAGGTAATTCATTCATTTTATGGAAATGTCCATTTCACTGCCAATGGCCACAACCTGATCATACCTTTATCTTTCTGCTGTGTTTCTGGATTCCGTCCTTTCTTTTTTCTTCTCTTCTTTCTTCTTCCCTTACTTTCTCCCTCCTTCCCTCCCTCCCACCCTTCCTTCTGTCTTTTTTTTTTTTTAAGTTTTGCTGGAGACATGCCACTGTTCTCATTTCTACATGGGTTTCTTCCCTGGGAGCAGCCGAATTGTATCTCTTCTCCCTGGTAAGACAAAGCTAACAATTTTCTTCCAGTTTCTAATGCCCCAGAACAATAGAACATACAGATTTATGCATTTAGCCTGAGCTTAAATCCTGAGAAGTTTTAACTAGTACTTTAATAAAGAAAATTGTATATCACGGATGCTGAATGTCAAAAGGTCAGAGACCAAGTGGAAGACTGTGATGAGCTCATCTCTTAGGAGCGAAGTGAAGCACCAATACTTTACTAATGTTTCTTAGATCACCAATACAAATGTTTTAGACAACTGATGCTTGTAAAATTATGTATGTGTAGAGTATACTAAGATAGATGATTTATGATTTATAAATAAATCATCTATTTCAATGAGTTAACTTATATTTTCAATACATATATTCGTTAGCATCTGGAATCTCCATTATAACATAGATTAACATACATTTTCCTCTTTCCTCAATAGAGTCCAAATGAACACAAGAGCTCCTTGACTTCTTCTATTTTCACAAACCAAATCAATTTCTAAATATGTGGATTGGGGCTAAAATAATACCAAGAAAATATAATTTTACTTGTGTATCAATAACTTTAAGTGGCACTTTTAATGTACACCTGGTATATACCTACTGTTCTAAACACTCTGTAAATGTAAACATATAATCTGCATCAAAAATTTATGAAAGAGCACTCTTATTGAATCCATTGTACAAAGTGAGGAAATCAGAGGTGCACAGAGGATCATTCATGTGCCACAGTCACACAGCTCATAAGCAGGAGAAGCAATATTCAAGGAGTCTGGCTCCAGGGTCTCTGCTCTTAAAGATGTAGAACCTGAGGTAAAGCAAATTGGCTGTGGTTACACAGTAAGGAGCAAAGTCAGCATTTCACTCTAGCACCAGGACAACTGACCATCATGGCACACTTTTGTCATCTCATCTCTTTTCTCTCATAACCAATAAGTTTCTGCTAAACTAAAAGACAAGTTATGTTCTTTATTGGCCAATATTTATTTCTTGCCCATTCATCTCAGGAGCTGTGTTGAGTCCTAGATATTGAATTCACTAATAAGATTTGAGCCTACCTTCTGAGAGTTTCCAGTTTACAGAGAACAAAAAATATTTAGCAGGAGGCATGACAGTTAAGTGTCACAAAAGAGAAAAAAATAAAGAGACAGGTAATGTTGATTGAAAGAGAAAAAGGGAGGATACTTCAGAGGTGGTGATATCTTTGAGTTTAAAAGATGAGGAGTGATATTTGTACAATATTATTTGATGTTTCTTTCTGATATTTCATAATCAAAATCTTCACCCCCACCCTTAATCCAGGGCACTCTGCACTTATGCTTCAGGGAAAGGATGTAGTAACAAAAGAGGAAAAATTAAGGGTCCTCCTGATTTCTGATTTTCAGAATCTCACTTTTACAAACAAAAACTCCAAGAATGAGAGGTCTCTAAAATTACCTCCTCTCCGTAACCTTAACAGCATTCTGCCACCCCAAACATACTTGCCACAAAAATATCACGAGCCTTGGGCAGAAATAAAGGAAAGTAGTGGGGAGAAAGAGGGTGAAGGGAAGTGTCAAGGGTATGGAGGGGAGAGAAGGAGGGACAAGAGACACGTCCCTTGGTGTTCCTGGTCTAAGTCCTGGGGAGGTCAAACAATTCTGCAGAATCTAAGAGCAGAGAAATCATCTTTTGTTTTTTGGTTCAAACTCTTTGGGGGTTCAAGCTCAGGAGGAAAATGATTGTGTGGTATGTGGCAGATGGGGTCTGATACAGCTTCATCAAGCGGGTGTTCCAATCTCAGTGTAGTATGAGAGAGCACTGCCTGTCTCTTCCTTCTCCCATCAAAGCCTTGGTACTATTTGAGATTCTTGGAAGTTAGCATAACCTCAGGAAAAGGGGAGAGCCCCAAACTACGATAATGTTTAGTTTCCAAAAAACCCAGTGGAGTTGGTGAGGTGGAGTAAGTAAAGGTGCTTAAAACAGAGGTTAAGATGTATAGACAGATACAGCCTATAATATTTCTTATACAGCTAAATTCATGTATTGACATTCATACCTACTATAGACAGATGTTTTTGCCTATTTATTCCTGTTAGATCATCTATTCATTTATTGAATGAGAGTTTCTGAGGAACCTCTAGACGCCTGGCTCCAGCATATGATGTATGTGAGAATGTAATCTTGGATATGATACTCCTGAGAATAAAATTTTAATACAGACACTACAAGAAAAAAAAATTTATATGAACAGAGCATCATTACCTTGATGTTTAAACTCTCACACTTTAAAAGTAAACCTTTGGCATTTTTGAACCTTCTGGGCAAAAACCAGAAGTTAATAGAACTTGTTAAAAGATAGCAAAGTGTTCTTCCTTGTACTGCTTAACTGTTATTTATTAATCTATTCTTATTCAGTGTTAACCTGCAAAATTAACAATGCAGTGTATTAATAGGGAGAAGAACAAAAAGTTAAAAACTGAGTGTTTAAACTGCTAGTGGATTTTTTTTTTATTGGAATCATTAACTGGATTGCTGTTAAATCTGATATGGTACTAGGCACCTTTACTTTTATACAATTTACTCCTGACAGATTCTTCATTGTAGGGCTATTTTGGAAAACTAATTTGTGTTAAATTTAATTTTATAATTTTTAGAAATATTCTTCATGCACCTCAATTTCTATAATCAAAGAGAGAACCACCTACTGCTGCCCCCTACACCAACACCCTGAAATTTTATCTATCTCTAAGCACAAAAGCTACTTCCTGGCTTCCAGCTATGTATGTTTTGTGTTTCAGCAACCAAAGTGAGACTCAAAAAGTTAATGTCTTACGGTCCCCATAAGCAACCTTTGAGATGAGAGCTTGTGTAAAAGTTATTTTTTTAAGGAAGTTTTTCCTGGAGGTCCTGGTAGAGAGTGGAGAAGTGGGACCAGAAAGAAAGGAGGATAAAGGGAGAATATAACATTCTTTAAAACCCACAGGAAATAACTTGACTCAGTTACTCAGGGGAAGTCTGGAGATATTGTAGTCACACCTCAGGCAATCTTTTCCAACAATTTTGAGAGAAAATTAAGTCCTAATTCCCTAAGACTGACATTGTATAATAAATTAATTTCTCTCCCATGCCTCTAGAAAGGTATCAGTTATGTACCACCCTTGGGAAAATTGAGAAAATAGCCATTCAAATTATGTTTTAAGTGGTGTGGTTCCGATGAGGAACCCTAGTTGAGAAAGGCTGCTGGGGTGTCCTGACCAGAGGGCAGAGGTGCTAATACATTTTGTATTCCATTTCCATTAGTCACTGGTTAAAGTCTGCCACCAAGGAAAACACAGATTCCTAGGCTCTTTAGGCTCTTTCTGCCAGCAGACTGCATACGTTCTCACAGTTCAAGGGCAACAGTCATGAAAGAGACATGGATGCTGGCTGTTGGGGTGAAGCATACTGAGAGTCATCATATATGAAAACAATGAACAGATTCAAAGAAATACGGATGAAACACCAATGGCATCTACTTCAGTCTATTCCTCTGCCACACAGAATTATTAATGTTTCTTATCAACTTTACTCCATAGATTCTTTGGAATAGGGATGATCCTAATTTCTAGAAAATTAAAAAGACATTCGAGAGGAATGTTAGTGGGATGAGCTACAGCCTCCTATTGTAGATGGATATTAATGACCTACTTCTTATCACACCCATTCTAGATTACTCTCAACACCCTTGGCCAGGACTCTGTGGATCTGGTGGCTTGCCTAGTGGGTGGTCCAGAAATGCATCCCTGTGGAACTGAGACTTAATTACTATGCCTTTGCTGTAATCACCTGTATGTGGTTGAAACTGGGCAAAAGACAACCAAAAGATGTTGAAGGGTTCTCTGAGTTCCAGATAGCCTTCTTCCTGCCCTGTTATGTAGCAGAAACTCTACTACCTTTTCATTATAATCAGGATCATTGCCTCTGGAAGTACAGCAACACCTTGCTTTGTCTGTCTACTGGCACTAGAGGTTGAAAATAATCTGAAAGTTATAGCTTTAGTTTCAGTGGAACCCTTGTTTTCCATGGTGGAAATGTTCTTCTTCTGACCCCCAAGCATGAACCATGTCCTGGAGACACACTAAACTGAATGTTTCAAGGATGGAGGCACAAATTCCCCAATAGGGCACTGGGCATAATCGTAAGAGGCATCTACTCCTATTGGGCCACTTGGTTCCTGGGACCATGTGTTCTTATAATCAAGGGCACAACACTGCATAATGGTTATTGGTTCAAGATATATATGTCATCCTGAGAAATGAGCCCCCACCCCACAGGGTATCATTACAAGCTGGGCCTTAATTGCATCTTTAAAAAAATCATTCTAAAGTTTTATAAGGTAAGCAGCTTTGAGATGATAGAATTCTGTGGTATATGGTAGGACCAGTGGATCCTGTAATCAGGTGTCCATTCTTGCATACTCTTTCCTGTAAAATGGGTCTTTTGGTCTGAAACAGTGTCATATGAAATATCAACTGTTGTAAGTCAGACAATTTGGGATCCCTCATAGAGTGGTACTAAGTTTCTTTTAATAAAAAAGGCAGACCCATACCCAAAATATGTGTCTATCCTGGTCTAAAACAATTGTATTATTGTTTTATTATTATTGTTGTTGTTGTTTTTCTATAGTAAATGTTATCTGATGTAATGAATTTGCCAACAAGAGGCTGGTTGGACTTCTCAAGGGATGGTAGCATATCAAGGGCTCAGCTTTTGTCTCTGCTATTGACAAGATGAACATTCAGCAGCACTGCAGCTAGATCAGCCTTGCAGGTAGAGGTTCATGCTACCTCATGTACCTTGGGTACATGTACCTTGGGTACATGCAGACTCTCCAATCCTATGGCTAGTCCATTCTTGGGGTCACTGTTGAAATCCTGGAATGGCTTAGGGCAGAGGCTGGCTAACATGTTCCAGATGAATCTTCCTGTTTGCTTCACTGTGTAGTACCTAATCTACAGTGATGTCTTTGGTAGGCATTTATGTATCAAAAGATCCACACACTTGATGTCCACTTGTACAGACATATGTGTATATCCACATGCCTTTTCCCAGACTTCTTTTTCCCAGTCTTCTAATCTTGTTCCTTCTAGTTTCTGGCCAATCTATTTGCCACATCCCAGGAGCTCATGCATAATTTACCTTAGGCTACTTCTTTCTCCCCACAAAGTGAATGACCATGTATACTGCTCAAAGTTCTGCCCAGTGGAAGGTTTTCCCCTTACTACAGTCTTTCAGGACCACCCATTAGTGGCTAAAAATATCAAGATATTCCTGGGATAAGACCACAGATGTGATAAGACCATGGATGTGGAAGGACCTTGCCAACATTCATTAAGTCTTTGAAGGCAGTGCTAATCTCTACCGTTCCATTTGAATATGATATTGCTTCCGATATTTAATCTTGGCTGCATTGGGGGTTGAGGATCAGTTTTAAGTTATTTCACTTGTTTGTTTCTCTAATAATGGTCTTTACTCCATGGGTTAATGAACTGATGTAAAGATTCTTTAAATTGATGAATATATTGCTAAATATACTAATTCTGACATTTTCATTTCATTTAATCTGGAATGTCATTTATTTTATCCTTCAGGTAACTGTTCTCAGTGTATTAAGACTGGTACAAGGTTCCTTTTTGAAGACATTGAATCCTGAATCACAGAAGAGTGCCTCCATATCAACAAACTCTCCCTTACAAAGCCTTATGTTCTGCTATCCACCACCTGTTCAATTTAATGCCCATAAGACCTTTCTTGACCTGTGTTCTCCTGGTTCCTACCAACATATATTATTAGATTCTGCAGTGCTTTTGGTAAATAATTCATTGCTTCTTAAGAAGGACCTGTACTTTTCCAGATGGCCCATGCTAAGACTAGACCCTGGTCATGGGTTTAGTAGTCAACAGGAAGGTGGAAGTGGGTTTCGAAGGAACCAAATAACCAATCCAATTTCACAGATGAAGATCTTATCAATTGTCACATTATAGCACACTAGGGGTTATTTTCACCTGATTTACCTCCAACAGTGGGATTTCTGTTGCCATCTGGTCAAGAAATGACACAACTTCAGAATCCTATTCTAAGTGTCTACTACTCAGGATCAGATCTAGTACCAGATGACTTAGACTAGATTTTCCAGAGGCAGAACCTGAATAGAGCCATGTGGAATAATTTATTAGAAAATGTTTTTAGGAAAAACTGATAAGGAAGTGGAAACATGTGACCAGGAAGGAAGGGGGACCAGGGAGGGTATATCAAGCAAAGTTGGCAGCTGGTTCGGCCCCTCAGGGGACCTCAGAAAACATCATAGGTCACAGGTCAAAGTGTCCTGTTAGGGACAAGGTAGTTGAAGTATTATCCTGCCACAGTCAGTCAACGTCTGGGAGCTATACCTGAGGTGACTTGAATCCTGGCACTTCTAGCTCTCTGTGCAAGAAGACAGAGAGAGGTCTGGCAGCCAGGGCAGCCCTCCCACAAGAAAATGCAGGTTCTGGCTGTGGGCAGCAAAAGCACATAGGGCACTGTTGTGCACAAGCACCCTAAACAGATCGGAGGGGAAATGGGTGGAGCACGGACAGCATGTGCCATTGTCATCTATTTATAAGCATTTATTAGAAGGTTCACAAACAACTAGGGTAGCATTCCTGTAGAAGAGAGATTATATTTGTCAGCTTTTCATGTATTTTTACCCCTATACCATTTATATTATTAGAATTGACTACCTTTCCAATAAAATTGTGTATCAGCTTTTGGGTTTTTTTTTTTTTGTAGTCAAATTTTCTTAAATCATGAGTAGTTTACATAAAAACACAGTGGACTGATTAAGAACAGAACTGATCCTCATCAAGTCCCCAGTGAATTGCTGAATGAGAATAATGTTTCAAGAAGGCTAGGAGAGAAGAATCAGACATACATCTTCAAGCCCATCTCTTTTCTCCTCTAGATATATATGTCGGTCTTTGGTAAAGAGTTTGACAGTTAAGGTATGCATTTCCTATTTGGGATGATAACATTGTTATGTTGTACAGGCTGCATTTAAATGATTTTTTTTTTAATGTGAAAACCAAGTTTGTAATGTGAAAACAGTATCTTGTATTTGGACAGTTTTAATTTAAATAACATACTTTCTTAAAAGAGATACACCAATATTCCAAAAATATAAAAGGAAGAGATTTCAGCCTACTAGTTTGAATGACCTACTAGTTCAAATGGGTGTAAACGAGTCATTATAGCTAATGAGAAGTATGCTTACACTATGCATTACTGTTTTTTTTGGATTCTATATATCTGACTATCTGGTTGCTCCTTTCCTGGAGCAAGCACACACAAATGGACCATAATTGGAATATTAATGGCTGGACATAAATTTGTACCAGTGCAACTTGTTCATTTTGATATTTAAATAAACAATGAGGTAGGAATTCCAAATACCATATCTTCATGATGGATAAAGGAAGTTTCCATTCTGAGCTGGCTCAGTGAGTGGTCTCCTGGGTCAAAGCTAAACCATCTGCTACTTCTGTCTTGATTTTCACAGTCGAATGTACACCTTTCTACAGAAATATAATCTATGTATGTATTCTTAATAAAATGACATTCTATTTATTTAATGGAAATCCAGAAGGTGACAGATAAATAGCTAGCCACATGATCAAAAGAGGATTTTTTATTTGGTTTAAAGCTCTTTTTCTTGTCTAGAACTTAGGTTTTTAATCTATTTATAAAGAAATGTAATAAAATTGATTTTTTTCTTTTGCTAATCCAGAAACAGAAAATGGAAGGTCTCAATGATTACTTTTTTAAAAAGTAGTTATGCTATCTCACTCTTTTACTTTCTGTTCAGGTGTTTAAGAGCTCCATAAAGATGCAATCACACTGATGAACTATAGAAAAAAAAAACATAAGGGAAATTTATTCTGTAGGAAAGCATGCCTTTCCCTACCAGACTAAAAGTTTTACCAGCTTTTTTGGCAGTATACATATTATTGGCAAAATAAAATTTTTTAGTAATTACCTAATTTTCATTGATGATAACTTTGGAATCGTAATTTTATGTGTGCTTTAATTTGAAAAAGTGTTTTAATGTGTGAGATTATATATGTAATCAATACATTCTTTTAGATTATGTATTAGATAACTAAATTTCAGTCACTTATATAAATGATCAGGATATTTAATTTGAACTTTTGTTCTCTATCCTAAGTTTTTCTAGTTCCAATGGCATTATTTAGATTTCTAGTTTAACTCTACATGGGAAAACTAACTCTTTCAAAATAATTTCTTCTCACTCTATTCTTGGGTTTTTCTAGTCCTTCCCAGTGGCTTTCTGATAGTTCTCAGAAATTCCCATGTATCCAGTAAACATGAGGTTATTCTTAGTATATTAGTAGTTATTACCATGGGAGAAGAATAATTTTAATATTAATAAAAATAATTTCCACTCACTGCTGGAATAAATTAGTTTATTTTTAAAAGCTATTCAATGATTGATATTTATAGAATGTTATTTTTTTTTTTAAAGGCAACTCTGTGTGGAGTCAGGCAGTTTTTGGCATCTTTGCCTATCCTTCACAGTGAAAAATCCAGAAATCATTCTGCATATCAAATGGAAACCCAATCTTATAAACCTAAATAATAATCCCTCGTACTGATGGTCTATTATGCTTTGCTGAGTCAAAGCACTTAAAAAGAATTAACAAATAAAATCTTCAGAAGACTCCCCTGAGGAAGGTAAATGTTTTCTTGCTTATTTCTTTAGAGACTACATTTCAGGTTACTTGCCAAAACTAAAAGGTCATTGTTGCTGATGCCAGGAGTGCCAAGAATCTTCTGGTTGCTAATTCAGTTCTTAGATGATTATAATTAGAGCTTGATATAAACTATGCCTAGTTTTGCATTTGGTTCAAATTAATATTGAAATTTCTTGACCCATTTACATTATTTTATATTTAATAGGACTATAGTATTGGAAAAGTCCTTGGAAATGATCTAATTCAAATCCTTTATTTTACGGATGCTGAAAAACCTAAGCTCAGTGATGTAAAACCCTGCTTGGGTCTCAGTTTTCCCACCAATGAACTTGCCTGCAAAGATCAGATGGCCACGGCTTGATATAGAAACCTCCCAGTAGTTCAACAGATTTTCCAAGAGATGGTATTAGATATGTAGAGTAGTGGGTAATAAAGACAAAAGGGAAGAAAAGATATTCTATAAAGGAAAAAGAATTTTAGAGGTTTTGTTTTGTTCTGTTTTGTTTCTGAATGAGCTTTTCTGTGCTGAATGACATTATGCCTAAGAAAATCCATGTTCCATTTTTTAGACAAATGCCTCAGCTCAGAGCCATCACCACAGGACTCCTTATACACCTAAAATAGACCAAAAAATACTTGTTTGAAAGAATATTTCTAATATTTCTCTTGAAAAGTCAAGGGTGGTATGAGGCAAGAGAAAAGGGAGAGGTTGCAAGGGGAAAAATATGAGTGCAGATGTAGCAAAAAAGGGGCAGATCCACATGAAGACGAGTTCTGGCTTCCCAAATATGGCATGCTCTGTGCCATTTGAGAGACACACTCTCTGTGACCCAAGCAGCACTCTTCCTATAATAATATTTTAAGCAGCTTGCAAACTTCTTCTGAACTCCAGTGCTCACTCCTATTGCCTACTTAAGAGATCTGTTTTGATATTTACCCGGTATCTCAAAAGTAACATTTCAAACTCAACTTCTGATCTTCTCTGAAATCTACTTTTCTCAATATCCTTCTAATCCTAGAAAATAACCACACCATTCATCTAGATACTCAGTCCGGAAATCTTGGAATTATACTTAAATATTCTCTTTCACATCTCACATTCAATTTATCACTGAATCATATCGATCCATATCCTTATTCCAGAGGGATCTTGAGCCTTGGTTACCTTGCTCTTCTCAGGCTATGGCTGCAGTTTTGTTTCTTCACTTACTAAGAGTGGCCCTTGTGAATTATTTGTCTGTCAAGCAAATTCTTCCTTGTCTACATTGTATAATAAACCAACTTGCCTCCTCTTGATAATCATGGTCAATTACCACCACCAGAATAGTGTTGATTTTTCTTAAATGCTGGTTGCTTTACACAAGGAGCCGAAAGTAACAGGATGGGAGCCATAGCTTAAAACTGAAAAAAAAAATTGAAATATACTCTGGTATAAATAGTCTACATCTCTATACCTCTGGGGCCTAGAGTTGTGAGGATGGGAAGCAAAATTCCCCAAATGGGTTACCAAAAATGATGGTAAGCAGAGCTGCTCCTGCTTCTAACCTTTGGTCTCCAAACCTATTTATTCTATCTATTGTAGATAAAGCACCATACGAGGACTATTGATTTAGGATGTATGCTATTTCCAGAAGGATGGTACTTCAAATTTACAGGAAAGATATTGTCCTCAAATTTGTGCTTCAGTCATGCCTTCAAAAAGTTGTTATAGCTTCTGCTTTTGGCAAGATAGAATAACAAATACAATATTTACCTACCTTCTGAAACAAACAAAAATATCAGAAAAAATCCACAAGAGAACAGTTTTCAAGACACTGATGTCAAGCAACAGAGGGAAGCTATCCTAGAGAGAAAGGAAACAAATATGGTGAACAATATGATTCCCCCAACTTACTGCCTTGGTTGATTAACAGGTAATAGCACAGAGGAACCAAGAGACAGGTCTGTAAACTCTGAGTTGAAGCAATAGAGCTAAGAGGCAGACTAAGACAACTAGAATTCATAGAATAGGAGACCAAGAAGAGAGAGCTCTGTGGAGATCTTCAGAGGGTCCTCTTTGAGTATTTAGCATAGTATTAAGCAGTACATGCATGCATATTCTTGGAAAAGAAGTATTTTTAAAGTATTAGGAAAAATAGTGTCTGGTGCTTACATGTGGCTGGGAATAGTACTTGATCACTCAGCCAGTCTCCAAAAAGTCATAATTAACAAGGACTTAAATAGAGTACTCAAGAAGGTATTGCCTTAGTAGTAGGAAATAATTAGTTCTAGGTTCAGCATTACTCTGGACCTGCTAAAAAGTCAAAAAAGCAAGCCTGGAAAGGATTAAGCTGTTTCCAAGTAACTTAACTATAGCTTAGAACAATCTTAGGTGAGCCACATTCCTATAGCCTGGGTAGTCGTGTGGAGGACCTTAGCTATGAGCCCTAGGTGGGTACCACTCTAGGAAGCTGAGGGAGTGAGACTCTTGGTCCTGAAGTGTGGTATCTGGATGATGTACCACAGCATCTACTATTTTAGGACTTTTTACCCCCTCTCAAGTAAAGATTTTGATTAATATTGACAATTACTAAGACGTCAATATTCTTTGTAAAGTGTTAACTAGATATTCTTTCAGACCCCACTCATCTAATTTATCTTATACTCAAGTATATAATAAAAGATTTAAAACTGCAAATATGGAGGCCAAATGCCTTGGTGAAATAGACCGTCTTCCATTTCTCTATCATTCCTGAGTAGAATCTGTAGTGAGCAATAAAATGATATTAGTATGCATTGAGTTATCATAATTCAAACACTCTGGATCCTACTAGCTGCTTTATGAATAGTCTATTGAATGACTTATTCTATAAGTTTAATTTTTCTAGGGATCAGTCTATGTTTGTGGGTTTATAGCTTCTAGAATCCTATTTCATCTTAGGTCTAAGAATAAGTGGAATGTTACTTTATTTCATTTTAAGTATTTTGTCACTTTTTCTTCTCTAAACTTCCTTTTAGATCATTGATAATAATCATATTTATTTCAACAAATTCTTTTGATGTCTTAATACTAGTGCCTAGACTTTTCTCCCTCTCTCTCTTTTTTCATCATCTCAGCCAAAAGTGTACTCTATTAAAAGTGCTTCCTGCCATCCTGTACTTAGGCCAAGTTCCTCTCATTGCTCAACCCAGTTCTCAGTGGTGAGATTTTTATCTTGTCATCCCTACTTAATGCTCATAAAATGAAAAGGAAAGAGATGGAAACAATCACTTACTGGGATATTGAGAATGATGCATCCTAACCCTCGTGGTAAATAAGAATGTAATTTTCTTTTTTTACATTAAGATGAACACATTTGGTAAAGCACAAATTATTTCCATGGTATTTAGAAATACCAATGGTAAGCCTAGCACTCATAAGAGGACTCATTCTCCAAGGGCATAGAGAATCATAAACATACAACTAAGCAGTAGTCTTGAGAAATTCTTCTAAATGAGCACAGTAAAAGTTGATTTGTATTATATTTTTGTTTGGATATAAAAAATCAGTATTTTTATATCCAAAAAAATCAAGCTGTCATTGACCCTTGAATTATGAAATGAAGGTCAGAATGATTGCAGTTCTCAAAGTTTTGAGTAATACTGTATGAGAAACTAAGTAGCTAATTGACTAGAGCATTTGATATAAAAAATTTCAGCAGGTCACACCTTTTATAAAGTGGACACTACTGAAAAATGATTATCAAATTCTGAAAAATGCACTGGTTTACCTATCATGTCTTACAAAGAGGACTTAGTATCATTTTGTATACCAAAATTGTCTTATACATAATCAGCTTAGCATCATCATATCTATTTCAACATACTACTTATTGGTTAATACTTCTAAAAATTAGAGTTACAAATTGTGAGTGTTGTACCACTATAATTACTTATCTTTAATTATTGGCTTTGGCAGGAGTACCGCCAAATTACCTGGTTCTTCTAGCTACAATCAGGAAGACTATAGAGTTCCCAGTCTTATTTTACCAGAGCAGGAAAATCTGAGTTTATTTCTTCTTTTATTCTGTCTTTAGTCCTTTGGGGACTTAAAAAACCTCTTCAGTTAGATGAATGTGTCTTGCATACAGCTGTGAAAATTTTCACACATCAGGAGAAATCAGCAATATGTACTGCTGAAAGCAGAAAAAAGAATGGTTACTGCTAAGTGAAGCTTAAAGGAAACACACCTCAATGTTTGGGTAGGCAAATAAGTGATCACAGACCCTGGAATCCCAAACACACCATTTTGGTGAATTATTACACAAGATTTGTCCATACTGACAAAATGATGAACAATTTTACATCTGTGGATTCATGACCCCAAACAGTTGAAAGGTAAACATGGATATGTTGACAAATGGCTGGATTGTAAAATTCTGGTACAAATGGAGGCTTTATAAAGGAAAAGAAATAAATTTATTTCTGTGTAAAATAAATTTATGTCGATTTTTCTTTTATCAACCACCAGGACAAAATTCTTATTCTTTCAGAGAATGGTGTTATGACATTAATTATCTGTAGACATAAATGGGGAAGACATTTAAAGGTAGAATTTTAGGGTGAGAGTGATGGATAGTAAGAAGTAAATAGGGGCTCAGTTTCAGAATGGAAACACTTTAAATTAACCCACCTCATCACCCACAAAGTGGTGAACATGGAAATGATTCTTGACTTAATATCTAAGCTCCCTTCCAATATATTCTGGCTTTTAAAAAAACCTTGTAGTTTCCTCATATTATACCTTTCCCCCTTCAGAGAGGAAAAATACAGACTATAAAAAGTTGGCTGACAATCCTCAAGAAGAATTTTCTGAAAAGGTGAATAATTTTCTCTTATTTTTCACTGCAAGCAAAAATATTATAATCCTAGGAAATTCACTTAATGGGTGATAATTAGGATAGTGTGATCCTGGAAATGGGGATGGATTATAACTATAGAAAACTAGCTAATTAAACTAAAAGCAAGCAAACAAAAGAATTCTAAAGGTAGGGACATTTACATATAATAAAACATTTTCTCTCAACAATCTTAGATTTCATGTTTAGCCCAGGACACCATAAAAATGTTCTCAAAACATAATACTAGAAATGAGAATGGACATTTTGTGGCTTCTACTTTATTTAAAGGTGATTAGATTAGGCTTTTAGTTCTAGTTATTTAAGTGATATCCAGACCAGTGTTTCTCGAACTTAAGTATATATACAAATCATCAAAGGATCTTGCAAAAAATTTAGCTGGCCTGAGAGTTTGCATTTCTAACAAGCTCTCAAATGACTGATGTAGAAAGCCCAAGAACCATATTTTGAGAAGCAGAGATTTAATAAAATTGGAACAATTCAGAAGAGTGTCTAAGGGATATTAATTAACAATTGATCAATTAAATCTCTGAGGAAAGGAAATGACTTTTGGGAAAAATAATAAATATGGGGAAAGAAGTATGAACACTAAGTTGATCAAAGCATATAAAGGTCTCTTAGCAGAGTTTTCTTATTCCACAGACAGCATAATTATAAGTGAGTTACATGATGACTTGAAGGATCTATGCAATATCTAGAATTTTATGACAGAGGTGCTGATTATTAAAGGTTACTAAGAGAGGCCAAGCAATCTCCTATCAAGAGTTTGGAATGATTGAAGAATGTTCCTTCTTCAGGAAAGGTGAATTTTTTTATTACCTCTTAAAAATTTCTTACTGGTAAATATGTGCACAATTGCCATATCATTTTGGTAATTTTAATAATATATTTGGATTTAAAAATCATTTGAAACCCTATTCTAAAAATCAGAGCTGATAGCAGACCTCATCTATAACACCCTTAGCTATGTAATTTATTTACTTATTTTGGTGGTATTAGGAGTTCTCTCTTGGAGGAAGACATTTATTAGATTATTTCACCTTGCACGTGACAATTCCTATATAGCCTTCATTCTCGTTTTTCCAATGGTTAAACAGGATAAGTGAAAAAATATATTACTTAAATTTATAACATTTTTGAAAATAAAACTTCATGATTTATGAGTGAAAGATTCAAATATATAGTCCCAGTTTCTAAAAAGGCAATAACAGAAGACAGAGAGAAGAAAAAACAGAAAGAAATACAGACAAGAAGAAAGGAAGGAAGGAAAGAAGGAAGAAAGGAAGGAAGGAAGGAAGAAAGGAAGGAAGGAAGGAAGAAAGGAAGGAAGGAAGGAAGGAAGGA
Organism: Macroglossus sobrinus; assembly: GCA_004027375.1. NCBI lineage: Eukaryota > Metazoa > Chordata > Mammalia > Chiroptera > Pteropodidae > Macroglossus > Macroglossus sobrinus. The sequence goes on along the minus strand of PVKZ01000425.1, from coordinate 816,963 downwards.
AGGAAGGAAGGAAAGAAGGAAGACAATATTGAGGGTGAATAGCATCATGCTTGGTCAAAATCTTTGGTTCAGTTTTGTGTCATTCATAGAAAACCTTTTTGGTTTTCAAAAGAGTTTTGTGTCAAATGATGCTTGGAGAGTTATGAAAAGAAGTAAGAAATCACATTGTATTTTTTTCCATAATTTATTATAGACATCCCTTAGGATCTTTGCTTTGATAACATTATACTTCATGGGCTCTATACTATAGTATAAGGCCAAGTGAGAAAAATAGGCAATAAGAACTAAAGTACGCAGTACTTTCTATTTGCCAGCCCCTATTCTATGTGCTTCTTGTATATTAACTTTTTAAATTGACATAAGGATATAGGCAAGCTTCAGTAACAAAAGAAAAAATAATCAAATACAACATATTCATGCTTCTGAAAAAAATAGAAAAAAAGAGTGCAAAGAGTACTTCAAATAAGTCTTTTTAGATCTCTGATGAACTTCAGTGATGTTGATGGCTAGAGGGCAATTGTACACAAGGGTGCTATAGAAGAATTGAAGGCAATTCTAAATATCAGGGCTGGTAGCAGACCTCATCTACAACACCATATGTATAGAACAAATTCAAATGTTCCCCAGCAATGTATTATTAGCATTCCTGACCATAGGTCCCAAGGTATATGCTGGCTAGAACATATGGGGTGGGGAGGCATCCGTGCCCTGAGAGGCAGATAACAGACAGCACATTGCAGACAGGCTAACTGAAGGTAGGTGAAGAGCTGGAAACAGGTCAAAACCTGACAGTTCAGCTACAGGTCCTCTGTTCTCTGGCTTTCTGCTTTCTGTTAGCTGGGAGCCTGGTTCGGGATTTGGAGAAAGGCTGAAAGCCATTTCCTAGGTGTCAATAACCGGATGTCCCAGAATGAAGTGAGTGCTTAGATGAATATTTTAATGATAAAGCTTAGATGAACATTTCAGTGGTACCTCTAATTTAATTGCTTAATATTAATATATAAAATGCAAGTGTGTAAGTCAAATAAAAAAATAGATCCTGTTAAAAAAATATTACTGGAAAAATTAGCCAAATGCCTCAAAATTCCCACTTTGGGGAGAAAAAAAGTAATTCCTCGCACTTAACATAACTAATAACTCTCTTTAGTTGTGAGGTCTCAAGGCCTACTTAATAAAAGGGATTCAAAATCTTCCAAATACATACTCTCTGTGTTAAAAATAATAGCTAGAGACTATTTTGCCACCAGTTATGTGGGTGGTAGGGGGAAGTGGAAAAAACTTCACAATGCCTAATGATTTATTAATGAGTTTCATCTTCTTTTTGGAATGTGGACCACCAATTACATGTGTATCTAATCACTCACTAGTGGATGGAATGTTTTCAACCATCAACTCAAGAGACAGACACACTTCATTTTTTGCAAAAGAAAAACTTTACAAGTGACACTCCTTAAGCCATTCTCAATCCTCCACATTTGCAGACAAGCTGGCAAAAAAAAAGTTGTCCTTGAGGCTTTCCATCTGGGCCCACTAGCTATGATTAGCAATTGAAAGCAGGATTTGTTTGTTTGTTTGTTTTGTTGGTTTAATTTAAGAGCTATCCACAGCATTCTGCTCTCGATAATGCATAGCTACTTTCCTGGGTCAAAGGGCCTGAAATAGCCCATTGCCATGTTACTATCCCAGAGGTGAAAACAAACAAACAAACAAAAAAACACCCAGGATTTCTAATTGGAATCAATTAATAAGTTTATTAATTCAATAAATGTGGTACCAATGAAGGACTTGATACATAATTTCAGCATTTAAATTTTGTAAGGATCCCCAAGAATTCATCATTTTTTTACACAGGCCCATCCCATATGGTCAAAGATCTCTAAAAAAGGTAATTTAAAAAGAATACCTGTTCAGAAACTTACACTAGCTCTTTCCTGTTGATATTTTAAATATAACAAACTCCATATTAGGTGCTTAACCTTCATTTCTCTTCCCTAGTTATCTTCAGTTTTTCATTACCTTCAAGCGGAATCATTACTTTCATTAAATATGTTTACTTGCTTGTTCACTCAACTTTCAAGCCCCTTGTCTGCCATTGCATGGAGATGCCCTTGGTCCTGGCATCTTCAGATATTTAACTGACATTTACCTGCCAGACACTGCTCCAGGCACACAGTGGGGTTAGGGTCCCGATCCTTGCGCAGTTGAAAACCGCCTATAGTTTTTTAACCTACAGCTCACCCTTCGCATCAGATTCAGCCAACCGCAGATGGAAACGGTATTTTCATTTAGCAGTTGGGAATCCTTGGTTGCGAAACCGGGGTTGAGAATGTGAAAATACTGTTTTTGACTTGCGGTTAGTTGAATCTGCTGCTGGGAAACCCCCACATAGGACTATACTTATTGAAAAAAAAAACCCTCGCAGAGTGGTTCTGCGCAGTTTAAACCCTAGCCGTTTAAGGGTCAGCAGTAGTATTAAAAGAAGACCTCTGCCCTTGGCAACCTAGAACTTATTGCGTGGGGTGTACAAGGATAGATTATTCTCTGACAATCCTGGTAGCCTCCTTTCACCACTCGACGTCTTTCATAATTAGCTCCAAAAAATGGCCTATAGAATGGCAGAAGTCATTTATTTATGTATCCAGCATGGAAAAAAAAAGATTGGAACATGGTAAGTGCTCTATTAATACTTGTACACTGAACGAATGATTCTGTCCAATCTAGTCTTCTTGAGATTGTGTATATAGACATACTAATAATTTACAATTATTTGGAGCTTTCAGATTTAAGATGTTTTCACATAGCTTATCTCATTTGATCCTTGTTATTTTTCTAATGCGGTAGGTTAAGCAGTTACAACCACACAGATGAAGAAACTGGAGCTCAGCGTGGCCAAATAACTTGCTTAGGGCTCACACAGCTATTGTGCAAGGAAGCCAGGATCTTAGAACACTCCTCTTTCCACCATCATCTGTCTTGCTTAACTTCGTTAATATTGGTTGTTTCCTTCCCTCGGACCCCTGTTTCTCATATTTCATTCATCATAATTACCTGGGGGTCTTGTTAAAACAGATTTTGAACCCCAACCTTAGAGTTTTTGATTCAGTGGGTCTAGCATGGGCTTGATAAATTTCCATTTTTAACAAGTTCCCAGGTATCTCCATGCTTTGAGAACCATGGTCTTAGAATGTGACCTCTTTTAAGAGCAAGCATTGTTTTCTATTTCCTCAGTCAGTTATCCTTGCTCAGTTACTGTCACACAACTGCTTTGTTGTGTCACCTTTAACAGCTAACTCACTGTCAGGGAGTTCTTTTTTTTATTCTGGAACCAGGCTCATGTAGTTTAAATGGATTTCACTTGTTTTATGGCAGAGATTCAGAACAGCTGTGTGGGCTCCTCTTATACTTATTTAGTAAGCATTTCTCAACTTGTTTTTCAACAAGTGTGGTCCAAGAACCACATGCAATAGCATCATCAGGGTGCTTAATAGAAATACTCATTCCTGGTTTTCAATTTGGAACCACTAAGTTAGGCTCTATGGGGTTGGAGACTACTAATGAGCCTGTTAACAAGTGAGTCGCTCACATACCAGTTACAAACCTCTGCACTACAACCATTCTAAGATTCCCTTTTCACTTGTATCTCCTCCTAGACGAAGAATTCCAGCTTCTTTACATTTCCCTCCTAAAGTTAATTTTCCAGATTTTCTCTGAACCCTCTCCAACTTGTTTGAGTAGCAGGGGATGAATTTTTGGGCATGTTTTCAAAGACTTCTGCATGCCGTTCCCATGTGTGGGTTTCTGCCCAGTATTTACAGAGAAGTTTTTGAATAGGCAGTGTTTTGGAAAGTGACTACTGAAGATGTGAAATGGACTAGGCAAGGAAAATTAAAAAGTTGCTTTAACTTTCTCATAAGATTTACTTGAATTTTATATTTGATCATCAGCCTGAAACTTGTTTCTTCATAATTATTATTATCTTAACCTGATTCTACAAACTACTTAAAATATTTTATTTATTTTATTAGTTTTAGATCTTAGAGTTCTCCAGATCTCCTTCATTACTGACTATGCTTCATAGATTTTAGTTGGGAAAATAACATTATTTCCTGGGAATATTTTTAGACAATAGTCATTAGGCTAAATTTGTGAGTTTGTTTTGTTGTTTTTCAAATCAATGTTTTCAAGAGAGTAGAAATTGCCTTCTTAGTTTAGGAAACTATTTAAGGTGTCCTGGGCATTCTGAAGCAAATATATTGATGAATCTTTAATTTGTCTGGAGTAGGTGATCTGAACAGAGCTTAGGCCTTGAAATTAGATTTGTTTTGGTTTGTATCAACAATAAATATCATCTTATTCTCAGCTGTCTCAGGAGTTCATAACACTTGGTAGAGGGCTGGTAGGACCCTCACATTGTATCTAACACTGACACTCCTGCCACCCTTTCTTATACCTAAGGGCTCTCATGATTATATCGGATCCACCAAGATAACCCAGGATCATCTCTGTAGGTCAATTTTAATTCCTTTAGCACTCATAATTGTCCTTTACCTTGTAATGTAACATAGTCACAGGTTTCAGAGATTACCATGTGGACATCTTTAAAGGACCATTATTCTGCCTTCTGTAGATCCCACCAGAGAAATAGCTAATAATTATGATTTAAATCTCAGGTGTGGTCCTTGGCCCAGCAGCCTCAGCATCACCTGGAATCTTGTTAAGATATGCAAACCTTAGGTTCTACCCCAGATGTATGGAATCAGAAAAACTAGTGCTAGGGCCTGGCAATCTCTATTTTAACAAACTCTCCAGGTGGTTCTGATGTATACCAGTGTTTGAGAATCACTGTTTTAAGTAATATCATAAGGAACCAGACTACAAATTGAAGCAAATTCTCTCTTTTACCTTAATATTATTAGTTGATAAAGAACTTTACATTTTACTTAGAATTCAAGGTTTTAGGGACCTAGATGATGCATTCAGATCAGCAATGCATGACATTTTTATCTTGTCAATCCCATATTGATCTAGGCAGTTTGATCATTTATTATTTATTTATTATTTACCTTTTTAGGGGGGTCAAGTTTGTATAAAATTTCATTTGGAAAAAGTTAACCATTGCTAAAATCATATTTTCTAAAAACAAATAGGTGTATTAAATACTATTTACAACTTTATGAATTAGGTCCAGCAGAGTATCTCTCACATTTCTGCTCTTGACTTTTACTGCAGGCTTAGCTGAGTGACATATAATGCAGAGCAATCTGGAACCCTTTGTTAATATACTTAGATAAGAAAAAATATTCCAGACTGACCACTCACCTTTAAAACACACACAAAACTGTCTTTGCTTTATCATGGAAACTGAGGCTCTGAGGCAGTGCCTGACTTTCTCAAATCCTATCCAGTCATCAGTTTATCATTTGTAACAGATTAGTATCTGAATGGAAAGATGATCCACTTAAAAAAAAGAAAAAGAAAAAGAAAAAGCTTGTCCAACTCCTGTTTACCTGAAACTGGCATCTGAGAAGAACCTTTTCAGGAACAGGTAGCCCCTGAAATTACCAAGTATAAATATCGTGGGAAGAAATAAGCATGAAAGAAGCTTGGGAAATTCATTGTTTTTAGTGTTTGCTTCTTACAACTCTGCGTGAGGGTGTGGTTTCTTCTTTAACATGCATACTCTTCAGAGGAAAAGCAACAAGGGACCTCTAGGACCCTCATGCTCTTCTTTTCAGATTTCCTTCCTTCCACCATGATCTCTATCCACACCATATCTACAAGGTGACCATCCTGAAGGTATCAGGTTCTCCTATCATTTTAAGACCTCCTGGATTCACCTAAAGCCTTCAAAGTCTTTCCCAAGTAAGAATTTAAAATTTAAAGTATTAATTGAAACATTATGTGACAGGCAGTTTGCTAAATCCTGAGATTTTAGGGCTGAGCCAAATAGACATAATCCCTTGTCTCATTAAGCTTAAATAGGCCGTATATTTCCCTGTCTACTATTGCATTATGCAAATACCATATAATACATACATATGTGTGTATATATATATTTTTTTCTTTCCATTATTCTAATTGCTCTAACAACTTCGAGATGTTACCTATTTGTTGTTTTCACATTTATCTTTGATGTGCACAAGTTTTCAAAGCTAACAGTCATATTGGTCAGAAATCATATGCTATTTTAAGGAAGATTATTTAGATTGTATTTCCAACTGCCTTCAGGCAGTTTCCATTTTTATGTGGGCTGCTTCCTTTCCTTTGTTTTCTAAATCTAATTAGTCTTTAGAGTCATCATGAAAGAGGTCAAATGGATTTGGATTTAAATCTTGTTTTGCCTCTCTCTCTCTTTCCTATTTATAGTTGTATAAACTTGGGAATTTTAATGTAATATTTCTAAGCCCATTTTCTCAATTAAAATGGAGATTATATATTACAATGAATTAGGTGATTGCGAAGATTAAATTGTGTATGTGAGTATATATGCATAGTTATAGATTTTATTATTTAAAACTATAATGGATGCTCAATGTGTATTATTCTCCACTTCCCCACCTCCTCCTAGTCAATTATTCTTATGAAATATGAACTCTTTTGGTTCCCTTTCTCTTCAGTCCCATCACTATAAGTCTCGTGTAAAGATTCCTACATTAGCCTCCTAGTGTTTTTCTCTCCGATCCTTCACCTGTAATTTTCCTAAAGCACTGCTCTCACCATGTTACTCCTCTGCTTAGGTATGTACTACAAACACTTTATTGCTCCTTGCAATACTCTGTTAGGTGTTCTTTGTGGTTCACTTTCACTTTACTCCTGATAAAACTATTTTCATCATCTCCCTTGCAAAATCAGTTCACTTTGGTGATACTTCTTGTTTTTCTTTCCCTAGATATACCATGCTCAGTTTCACCTCTGGGTCTTTGCTTATTGTATTTTAAATTGTATGTGAATCAACCTTAATTTTGAAAGAAAAAGCTTAAAAGTTTACTTTTTTGCTGTATATGCTTACTAGACTTATTAGGTTTCTATGACTATAAGCTACAGAATTAAAACTAGCTTGGGTCAAAAAAGTACATTATAATTTCATGGAATTCAAGTACCGTTTTCACAACTAAACTGTGTGAGAACAGAGATTCAGCGGAGCCATAGGAACAGCCGGGACCGGAGACAACCTGCCTCAGGACCCACGCCATCTCTCATCACTGCTTTTCTGTCTTCTGATTTCACACTTTTTCCCTGCAGACTCAATTCTTTCACATCTTTGGCCTCTTGCCAAAGGCTCTTCAGAAAGAGGAAGCCTGACTTTCTTTCAAGGATTCTGAATGGTCTAGCTAAGGTCAGGTGTCCAATCCAGGAATATTGGTCCTGGCAACAGGGTCATGTGGAAGTATGGAGGTTCCCACTGTAGCCGTGTATGTGGGTGTGTATATGAGAGTGGTACGTGGATGTGTGCGCTTGTGTGTGTATGGTGGGGCATGGCTGGGAGTAGTTCCAAGGTGAGGAGAAGGAAGAATGCTAGATGTCAGTACTGTAGATACATTATCATTAACAAAACCTCTGCCTGCCTGGGAATGGATTCGTTGTGGTCTTTTTGAGTTTGTCATTGTGAACTGTAATACCATTCTCACACACTACCTTTGATATTGAGAGACATGTTATACTAATCTTGATGGCTCACTCTCATGGCTAAAAAGACATTTATTATACTATTCTAATTATATTTGCAAGGGCTTTCTGTGAATGAGCTTGGGATTATAATTAATTATTATTTATCTTTTGGATGTAACCACCAGTTATATGTTATTTATTGTAAGATCACAGAGTTTAAATTTAAGTTTTCACATATACTTCTGCAACAGAGTAATATGTGGAATCCTTTTCTGTATTCACCACTGATTATACCTAGGCTACTGCTGAACACCAAATAGCCCACCAATATCTCCCTGGCAGTATTTTAATAATTAGATCAGCTTTTTTTTTAGGTAGCATCTTTTGGAACAATGAATATTACAAAGAAAAGAATGATAATTATAGAACCATTTAAATATTTATTCTCTAAAATGGAATCATATTCGTTAGATAAAGTTGATTCTAGTCACACATTGAAGTTCCATTTAGCTTTATAGTACCCTTTCCATCTTGATGAGATCCTTGAAATTTAATAAAATCTTCATTAAGTTTACATCTGTCAAAATTAAAAAGAAAACACAAGAAATGTAGGCATCCAATTCAGGCTTTAGGTTCTAATGACCCTGTAGGTCTTTTACCTGTAAGTTTAATAACTGAAATGAACTGTTAGTACTTAACGGTTGGAATTCTCTATGATTTTGGTTATCTTACTAAATAAGCTGCTGACACAGCATGAGAGCTTGCAAAAGATAAAAAAGATCGCCTCTGGTCTGATCTAAGACACCCTCTCCTACTGCTTTGCTTTACATATGTCTGTGTGGGGCTAAACATCTGGTAGACCACTTATTGTTTGTGAATGAGGGCAATTATCCATGGCACAGGTGTGTTATCCTTTGAAAGATCTTATTTCATTCTAATATAGACATGTCTGCAAATAATTTATGAGGTGCACTTATTTTATAGCCATTTTT
>PVKZ01000425.1:600000-808263 GCA_004027375.1 Macroglossus sobrinus | reverse complement strand
GACATCTTTTAGCTAGAATGGTAATTGTAGCATATTTGATGAACATATGAGTGCTAAATAAGACACCAGTCTTTCCCTCTGAACCTTAGAGGAGATGCAAAATAAGCTATTTTAAGACCACATTATCCTTTTAGGAAATAGGTTATTGACAGTGGCTTTTGGTAGCACTTTCTTAACAGTTTTGATAATATATTCTCTTTCTCTCTCTCTCTCTCTCTCTCTCTCTCTCTCTCTCTCTCTCTCTCCCCCCCCCCCCCCCGCCCCCCTCGTCTCTCTCTCTTTCCCTCTCTCTCTCTCCCCCGCCTCTCTCTCTCTATGTCAGCAGTGGGTATAGAAGTTTAGTGCTCAGTATTGCACTCATTCACCTCTTTAAGTGTGCAGATTCCCTCTTGTTTTACTCTTTTGTGCATAGCTTGATTCTGTGAACACCTCCTTGAAAGTCAAGGAACTCCTAATTCTTTAAAAATAAAAAGTTATCATTTGCATTTACATGTTTGCAAATAATTAATATAGTTCATTAACAGACATGGCAGGACTTTGAACTTATTTCCTAACAGGCAGCATTCTTTTTAAAGTCCATTCTGAGTTGCTTGAAATTAAAAACAATTTTTCCTCTTTTCAGAAGCTATATTCTATATAATAGGTTGAGTCAGGCTTTGTCTCATCACTCATTATATGACCTCTTTAAACTTTAGTTTTCTAAATATAAAATTAGGATAAAAGTCACATTAATATAAGATAAACTCATTAAAAATGCTTAGTACAGTGCTTTATAGAAGAAAGCATTAAGTTATTCTTTTTAGCACTCGGTGCATATTAACCATTATCATTAGTAAATATGAAATGAAAATAACACCTGCCCTGCTTATCTCAGAATTTATCATAAGTATCAAATGGTGACATATGTATAAAGGACTACATAAATGTAAGATACTATTTTGATATTTTGTAAGCTATACCGACCATGTGCAAAAGAATCCTATTTTAGCAGTCCCAAAATTTTGGAAATTTTTTTTTGTTCACTGTTGTATCCATAGCACTTTCCATGGTGCCAGGCACATGGTAGGAGTTCCAGAAATTCTTCCTAAATGGAGTTATTGTGTTGCTTACTTGACCACTTTTTGAAGCTTGAAAAAATTCTAATCCTTTCTTCTACCAGTGAGGTTTTTAAGTTTCACTTGCTTGGAAATCACTGGGGAGAAAAAATGAGGTTAAATTTAATTTTTGAATGTCTGGAGAAGGAGTCAAAGGGAATGGAATGCAATGTCTTTAAAGGTGAAACAAAAGCAAATGGAAATGCGGCTTTACCCTTACTTTCTCCAGTCTGTTAGTTAGTATTAGTGGGTTTGGTAGTGGAGAACCTTCTGGGGTTGAATAATCAACTAGGACAGGTGACCTGGCTGAGTCAGGGTTAGGGTAAGGAGTTAGGCTGTGTTGTGTTAGAAAATGTTAAGCAACAAAACAAAACAAAACTGATTTTTAAGACTGCTTCTTCTGTTTTTCTCTAAAGAGAGGAATAAAGAGAGCAGTGAAAGGAAAATTATTACAAAGTCAAAGGAGGTGGAGGGGAAAGAGAGAAGAACCATTTTTTAATAGCCAAAGAATAATACGGTCTTTATTTGTTGCAGTAGATTTGGTTTAGACATGTTGAATTTTTCATTTCTTATGGACGTAGACTATTTTTCCAAAAAAATTGATCACACATTCTCCTATAACTTTTTTCTCCCTACCAAACCACACTCATATCTCCTATGATATTTATCTGGAGGGAGAGTGATACAAGGTCCACTTTTGGTTTTTATTTCAGGCAGCATTTCTATTCTTGAATGAAAAGATCAATGTAAACCTAGAGTTTGTCTAATTTAGGTTAAGTGATGATATTGATTAAGTAATCTAGTGGTTCTCAACCTGAGTTGGGCATCATATTTACTTGGGAAACTTCTTAAAAATAAAGATTCAGACCCCTTTATTTAGTAAATTGGGGAGCTGAGGGTGAAAGAGGCTGGAGGGGATATTGTATTCTGAAAAAAAACTCTGAATCAGGTGGATTCTGGTTCAACTTAACTGTTTTAATGAAAGAGGAATATTGAATAAAGGGAAGGGAAATGACTTCTTTAAGTGTGCTGTGCAGCTACCAAAGAGATGCCAGTGCTCCCAGAAAAGGGCTAGGAAAATGCACAGCAGAGCCAAGGGTATCAATAAGATCAACTGAGGAGATTCTGCACTTGATCAAAGGACAGCGTCTCCAGTAGATTGTGAGTAAATTCTCAGAACTGAACTTTTTCCTTCTCTTTCTCACTCAGATCGCCCACACAGCATGTGACAACATTGCTGGAATAGGTAAGGAGCTCAAGCATAGTGAAAAAGAAATTAATGCCTCACCTGCCAGAAACAAATGCAAGAAGTGGTGAGACTCTCATGTCTCCTTACATAACCTGTGTTCTTATTAGTTTAGGCTCTGATTGCAAACCGAAATATTAGTTATCTTTCTCCCATTAATTATTGTCACACAGATTTAAAGGGTCAGAGACTTGGAAGTTAATGCCTCATTCAGTGTGGGAAAAGTAACACTGTGCACTTTAGCTGCTGTTTTTCTTTCTGGCTGACTGCAGACCAGTTGTTTCTGTCCCATCTCGCTGGCTGGTAAAATGCTAATTTGCATAGGGCAGTGATTTTCATTTGGGTAGAGGTAGTATCAAAATCACTCCTGGTTTCAGGTGAGAACATGGATCTCAGAACTTATCCCCACATCTTTGTGTGTTTCTTCTCTGTGACCATTCTGGATTTCTCATGTAGTGAACAATATTCTTTTCTAAAAACGAACTAAAAAAAAGTCCAGAGTTTTTTTGTGTTGTTTTATTTAGACACAAGTGATACAGCTTGGGTTTGGGAGGTAAAGACTAGATTCTAGTCTTAGTTAGCTTGAGGCTTGAGCGTGTTGATTAAGCTTTCAGAGTTGTGGATTCATCAGAAAATGAGAATAATAATAGCTTCTTGTCTTATCACATAGATTAAATGGAGATTTTGAAAGTGAAATGGTGAAGCGAACAATTATAATTTGTTGTAATAAAATATCTGGATTCAGTCTTGATCACCTCCAACATTGATAGCTGCTCTCAATGGGGTTTGAATTCTGCCATGAGACTCCTTAGGGAAATGGTACTTCTTTTACGGCAGTTTTATTACAAATCAAGTTCAAAGTAAAAAAAATATACTTGAAAGAAAGTGTTAAGGAGTCAGTTCTTAACAGGTGGTGATATCTTATGAAGATACCACCACACACGTGGACAGATCAGCAGGAAAGCATCATCTGGCAGTCAGACACAGGGAATTGTGGCTGGATATGCTCACCTGGCAGTGGACAGGTGGGCCGGCAGCAGGAGAGCAACACCATTGGCTCCAATGCTTGACATTAATCACATTCCTATGGAAATGCTGCAATTTTTATAGCACACTCATTGTAGGGAACTGTCAAATTCTATTGGTTGTTTACTTACACTTTATTTAAGAATAAAACAAACAAGTTGAACCACTAAATGGTTTTGCCCCAGCAACATCCTGGAACAGAATGGAAAAAATATTGTTTATTATGGTGGCCAAACATTGAAAATTCTATAATCTTTTGAGGGCATAGGCCTCTCTTCTGTGGTGAGAAAAATTTTTGCTCGAAAAATACTGGCTGTTTCTTTCTTGAAATGCAGCTCTTAGTTGCAGACAAGAGTTTAATTTTCCTCTTTGTGGAAATGGAACAATGGAGCGTTTTGCTTCTACAAAAGAGATTTTACTTCTTTGCCTCCAGAAGGAGCAGAGTGGTAGCCATTAACAGAATGACAGAATAGTTGGCTCAGGCAATGCAACTCCATGGCTTGCTCCTACACCCTTTGGGTTACATCTCTTTTCCACAGAGGACAGGTGGATTCTATGGAAGACTGTGGAGGCTGGCTGGATGAATAATTAATAAACATTTATTAATGAATGAAGGCATGAGTAATATTTCTATTGCTTGCTTCCTAATATACCCACTGTCTTCAGGCTTCTATCCCAATATTCATTACTTGTTAGTGAATGATAGGTCTTTAGCAGGTGGTTCCAGGTTTTCTTTGCAATACAACAGTATCAACAAAGACCTGGGATGCTTTGATTCTTCTGCTTTGTCATATGCAATAAGTTAACAGTGTCTTCCCTCATGGTCTCAAGATGAATTGTTGCAGCTCTTAGCATCTTTTGAAAGCAGGAAACAGGGTTGGGGGAAGGAAGGCCTTTCTCCTCTCCCATCTCTCTTGTCATGGAAGAAAATTGTTCCCAGAAGTCTCCCAAGGCTATTTTGACTTAGATCTCATTGACCAGAATATCTGTCTCACCAGTTACTGGCCAAGGGGAATGGGATTCTTAATAGTTGCCTTACACAATCATGATTCATACTGGGTTAGGCATATTCTCCCTCCCACAATAAAAGTGAGGTTTTGTTCAAAAGGAGGAAGTAGGATATGTCTGACATATTTATTGATGACAGCCCCTACATCATATTGTTTAGTTATCCCTAAACACATAGCATTGTGCTTGGTCCATAGTAAAGCCTCAAGAAATTGTTAAATAAATGATAGATGAGTGGATCCAGAGAACCAATCAATAACAAATAATTGAACCCAATAACAGGTGCCATTTACTGAGCAGCTAATACATCCCAGGTAAGTAATTCATACCATTTATAATTCTTATAACCACTCTATAGGGTAGGTTTTAATATCTCTATGTATTGAGAAACTAAGGCAAAGAGAGCTTGAGGAATTTGCTCAAGGTCATAAACGTAAAAAGTAGCAGGTCTGTATGATTCCAAAATTCAGGCTTCTTTATAATACCCTAGTGCCTATGTTGTGACAGAGTTTTTGTTTTTTCTTGGCTTGCCTGTTATAATAATTTTATTTAGTATCTTTCAGGAATAGAGAATCTCTGATACAAATTGAAGCCTTTAGTTTGTGTCTTCTCTAAGCACTCTTGTCTATAAATGAATCAGTCTGAATGGGAAGGTAGCAGACAGAAGTGAAACAGGTAATGAATGCATCAGTTTCTGAGTAATATTCTCATTGACCTAAACTGTTCAACTTAGCTGTCTAGCAGCTAAGTTGTGAGACTTTGAAAAACAAGCTACTTAAATTAGAAGAGATAATATATAGAATAAGGCTTCTTATTTCTGGTCAACAGAGACAAAGATAATTTGGGGCTTCATGAGATAATTTTTATTAGTTCTTACCTAGACCACTGCAAGGACCATGTAACTAATGCCCTATATCCACGCTGGTCTTTCCCCAAATAGCAGCCCGAGTGACTTCAAAATCACATCTTCTGTCGCTCACCAGCTTAAAATTTTCATTGGCTTCTTATTGTACTTAGAATCGAGACTGATGTGACTTTAATGTTCTAATGTTCCATTAGAACTGGCCTTTTACCCTTCTGTCCTCACCTTGCACCACTATTTACTCTCTGCCTTCCAACCACTTTGGTCTCATTTTATTCTCCATACATACCATGCTGCCTTCTACCAAAGGGATTTTACACACTGATCCCTGACGCCGGGTTTACTTACACTGTCTTCAGGGCTCAAGTGTCAATTCTTTGACCGACATTCCATACCAGATTAGGCTTCTTTACCCTGTGTTCTCTCAGAAACTGGCTCTCTTTTTTTTCTTCTAGTAATTATCTCACTTTGTGATTATACAGTGATATGAATGACTTTAGGATTGCTGTCTCTCTCTCCTTACAATACAGTAAGGGCTAGTGGTGACAGCATGAATGATGGAGTCAAACAACTTGTGTTCAAGGTGCAGCTGCAACACTTAAGTAGCTATGTGATACCGAGCAAGTTACTCTCCATGCCTCAGTTTTCTTCACTGTAGAATGGGGAATATAATAGTACCTATTTCTCACAGGATTCTGAGGAGTTAATAGGTTAGTACACATGTAAAGTACTTCAGAAAGGGGCCTGACATGTAAGTACTCTTTAACATGATGGGCTCTGTAAGAACAGGGACCATATCTGCTGAGTTCACCATTGTACCCTTGCTATAACCTCACCAGAGAGCACAGTGCCTGCATATTGTAAATGCAGCACATAGTTAGATGAATTGATGAAGATCGAAACAGCTACTTTAATGCAAATATCACTTTGTTTTCTTCAGTCATCTTTATAGCCTTTCCATAGAACATACTAAAGAAGGCATGGTTGGCTTTTGTAGCTTATACATTTTGTAGCTTGTACATTAAGGAATGCTAGACCTTAATGTACATCCAGGCTATTTTAAAACCTACTTAAATTTTTAAGATTTGCCTTTATATTGATGGCCATTGGTGCTTGAATCAGAATAGGCTTCTAGCCCATGTGGATGGAGTCATCTCTGAACTTCTTTTTAGCTCTAAATTAGGTCCCAGTTTACTTCTTTATGTTTTACCAGATTTGTCTATCACCTTTGACTTTTTTAATGAAGCTCTTCATTTTCTTTTCTCCTGTTGAAGAGCCCCTAAATCTGTACTGTCCAATTGGTTGGCCTTCAGAAATTTATTGAATTTCTTGGCAAGACTGTTGATAAAGAAAGGTAGATATTTTCAGTGTTTTCATTTACTTTATATTTGGCCTCATTTCCTTCTTTATAATATGTATGCTGTCTGTTCACAAACCCGTTGAACACCTGTATAGAGGAGATGGACAAACCAGTGATATTACTGACACATCAATCAGCAGGTAGAAGGTATTGGACTGTTGGTTCATTTGTTGACTTGTTCATTTGTCCTCTTATTCTAAAATTTATTTATAGTAAATAGGAATCCTGTTCTGAAGGTTATAAAGAGCATTATAACTGCTGAGGTAGGTTGTTGATTGAACCTCAATATGACAAGATTCAGGGAGCAGGTGGTGGGGTAGGAGAACAGGGAGGAAAGAAAAGAAGAATAAGACTGAGAAGAAAAGGACTGGTAGATGAGTGAAAGAAAAGAATATAAGTAAAGACTTTAGAAATATCCTTTAAAAATGTCAGCCAGTACAGACAGGCTTTTCTTTTACTGGCAATAATGCATCTGAAATGCATTATTCAGAGAAGACAATATTACCAAAGTCAACATGTATGGTGACAACTTTGCCTTGTTGCAGAAGGAAATAAAATAGTGATGTGGATGTGCTTCAAGTAAATGAAAATGAATCCAGTTCATAATCAAGTAAAAATGTTATGGGTCCAGAGCCAGAGAATATTCTTATAGTGGGCTTTTTTCAGCACCCTAAATTTAACCAGATGGAATGCTTTTTAAAGCACCACCCTATTCAAACTTTGGAAGTGAAGAATTTGTCTTTTAATGGTAAATTTGCATTCCATCAAAAGATGGAATACATCATCCTCAGCTTACTTATTACCCAGAAATAAATTATAATTTAATTTATTTTACTTTATGGTCTGTGATGAATACCTAGATTTCAGGAAATTTATTCGAGACACAATCCAATGGAGGTATACAAGCATGAGTCGAGGCGCATTAAAAATGCTAACTCCGTTCCTGGTATACTGAAAGCCATGTAACCACAAATTCTTGTTGGTTTTAATACGAATATCCTATTTCACAAACCCCAAATAGTGAGGTTAGAGAGAGAATACTCACTACCCTGAATATGGAAAAATTAATGCAGCTGAATTATTAAGGAGGATCTCATTGCCGAAATGCAGATGGGTCAACAGCAAGTTAACGCAATCCAACAAGGATGGAGTCTGTCAAAAATTCTTGCTTTGGGAGTAGTCCCGTATGCTACTGAAATAGCATCTTGATTTTCTGATAGCTGTGACACGTGGAAGCTGTAGCGGTAGAATTGGTGCCATTGTTGCTCTAATTTCTATACACTGGGCTGTGCTTTTTTAGTCAGCGGGTTGATGTAGACATCTGTTGGTACTAGGAATAAGAACACAACTTTAAGAGTTAACAAATATTTATCAAATGTCAAATATGAATCAAGCTCTGTGGTAGGTCCTGGGATTGTGGGAGTGATAGATACAAGAGGACTAAGACATTTTCACATTCTTGTGGAATTAACAAACCTAGTGAAGGATCTAGTCATGGAAATAGGTAGTCATTTCATCATTCAGGGTTTACTTGAGATTTGCACACAATACAAGGGGTGGGGGTCATAGAAAGCAGCTACTACTGCTGCTGCTTCTGGGATGAGTGAGGGAAGGTTTGCCAGAGGAAATTACATTTGAATTAGGCCTTTGGAAGTGATTACATTGATAGGCCAAGGAGGAGGAGGTAGAAAGAACATTCCAGCAAGAGTATTCTAAAAGCTAGGAGGTTTAAAGTGAGTTGATGTGGCTGGGTCAGAGTGTGTGAGAGGGATAATATTATTATTCTTGAGCCTCAGGATGATCCTGAGAGGTGGGTGACCATCATAATCTTTGGATAAGGAAGATAAGGAATTGGAGACTCAGAGAGGTTAAACAACTTAGCCAACTTGGGATCATTTTCACAACTTCAGTTTCATAATTTTGAATAGTAGCTTTATATTTAGAACACAGATAACTTTTGATCAATGGTATTATTAATGTGTGAGAACATACTCTCTTAATAAAAATAATGCTAAACAGGGTAAACTCTCAAATATTTGCGAGTGAATTATTTATTGCATATAAGCCCACCTTCTGCCACCCAGCACATTTTTTTCCTACTTTGTCAAAAAATTACCTTTCTTGGGATATATCAAGATGAAAGACTTTCTTCTGAGATTTCCTTGAGATGTAAGTAGTCCATTTAAATTTAAATCCATTTGAATGGTATACTATAATGTGTTGATGCACCTTAAAAGGAATTTTAGCTTGCAATATGGAAGAAAGAGTCTGAGAGATTGGTAGGGTCTCCTGGCCTGGGGGAATGAAAGAGGCTTCCTCACAGTTAAGAGGAGATGAATGATGGTTTTGTATGAAAGAAGTAAAAGGTAAAAGTCTTTTGATTTGTCATCTGGGAAATGGAGTCAAAGCCCAGGGAAAGAAATATAGTCAAAGGAATATGAATTATAATGAACTCTTAAGTGGCTTAAAGAACAAAAATTCTTGATGTGTTTCTGGAATATTTTAGTAAACTTGTCAAAAGAAAGGTGTACATTAATTGTAGTGTCTACAGATAGAATAAAATGGAAGCAATTAACTTTTAAGATTCATTTTAAAATAATCTATTTAAAAATATTATCTTAAAAATTCTGATGCCTTTATTTTGAGCCACTGTATTATCACTGAATTGCTATTAACAACAAAACCAGGATAAAAAAAATCAAAATTATTTTATTGGAGAGACCAAAAAAAAAAAAAATGTCTTCCTGTGGCTCTGGATTTTCAGAAGTCAACTCTTTGGAAGGCAAGATCTGCTCAAAGGGTGATCCACAATTTGTTTCTTTTGTGTGTGTGGCAGAAGATTAAATTCAATTGTTGTTGTAGAGACATTTCTTTCTGATGGAGAATGTGGTAGGCCAGAGAAGCAGAGAAGCCCCTCGATGGACATGATTCCTGGGATGTTCCCCATCAGTTTCTTCTCAGAAATCCCTGCCACCCAGGATTCCTCTAATGGGAGGGTGAGGTGGAGGACTCTCAGCCAGCAGTTGTGAGTATGTAGAGATGGGTAGAGCAGAGATTGAACTAAACACAGCTGCTATTATCTGGTGGTGTGAGAAGGTCTCAGGCGAGCTATCTTATGGAGAGATTGCTGCATCAGTCCCAATTTGGCTAGAGGGAGAGATCCTGCTCCCGTTGTCCTAACTCCGCAGAGGTGGTATCTGGTGCAGATTTGGTACTGGGCCGCAGATCCCATCACAGCCTGATGTTCCTCCTTCTGCAGGAACCTGATTGTCCAGAGGATTCCTCAGTAGTCCTTGGCAGCCTGATGCCCCATTCAGAACACCAGGCACATCAAGGATAGTTTTTGAGGCATTTAAATTCTTCTTCGAGAACTTTATCTCATATATGCATTTTTCTTTCTAAGTTAAGAAACTTTCTCTCAGATAAGAAAATTGGATTTAATAATAGTGATTCTTTTGATTTTTCTGAAAGAATCTTGAATATTATGAATTTCCAGCTCTTTACATGTATGGCTGATCTTTTCATCTTCCTTGAAAAGATTCTGTTCTATTTTTCCAGGGTAAATTCTTTCTAAATTGGATATTTAGTGAAAATTCATTTTCTCAATACAGTTCAGGAAGGAATTGAAATTTCTACTCTCTATCTGACTGCAGGTAAGCTATCTCAGTTTGATGACTTAATATAATCATTAACTGCATCAATTATTTTACTCAGTTAATTTATACACATTTGGTTTGTGTTTTCTTCAAAAGTTTTAAGTGTTTAACTCACCTGTATCTATCAGATTCTTCAAAACTCCTTTGGATTGATCTTCTAAGTGATCTCCATTTGTTCTAATAATTATTAGAACATAAAATAATTATATTTAGATATAATTGATTATATCCAGTTCCAAGATCTTACTAAGGACAGCAGCCTTCTTCAGAAATAGCATATGTTCACCTCAGAGCTTAATCTGATTTTCTTTACCATTTTGTTATTTTTCATTTTCACTTTAGACTTTTCTGATACTTTTTCTTTTTGATAAGTTTATTTGCTCTTCTTTTTTATTATTTAGCATTCTTGTGAAAGCAGCTTTGTGCTTCCCTGAAGATGAGAATGTTCATCTAAAACGTCTTTCAGTGCTGTCTAAAGTTGTTCTTCATTCTTATGATGTATTTTGAAGGCAATTTTGATTGTAGCTACTTGAAATTGAATGTATTTTGATGCTTCTTCTAAATTCTGAGTTTTTCTTATAATGTCATTTGTTAACTTGTCATAAATGTTAAATTGAATCTCTTTGAAAATCTATTAAACCTAAGTAAAAATTTGAGCTTCCCAGGTCATTAATAGTAACTTCCAGTTATTGTTTTTCTTATAGTTTGTTCTGACTTGTATTAAAATGGACTTAGAATCTCCAATTTCTTGTTTAATCACAGTAAAGTTTTCAAAACTTGATGTCTTTTGACCAGGAAGATAATACTCTCATGGTTGGTTTGCTGTTTCTACTTAAGGAACAATTTTTAAAACAGTAACACTAATTTAAAAAACTATGACTATATATACCAATCTGTGGGTATCTGGGTCTAGTCTGTGATCTGCTAACAGTGCTACTATCACCTGACACAACGTCTCTAGGATCATCATAGCAAAATATCATGGCCAGCAATGAATTCTTCACAGTCCCCAAATTCACTCTGAACATCTTCAGGTTTTGTAGGACTGTGCTGGTTATAACAGACTTCACAGAACACTGGTGAGTATTCTACCTACAACAAAGACAGGACCTGACATACAGTTAAATACTGGCTAATAATATCCTCCTCTTGAATAAATTTTTTATCCTATGACTTTGAAGACTGTCTCCTGCTTTTTTTCTTCTGCCTGCAAGAAATGAGGCAAAGAAAATGGGTAGAGCTCTTTTCATAATGGCAGTTGGGCCACGTAAGCTCTTTCTGGAAACTAAATGATGTACTTCTAAATAACTATGGGCCAAAGAAGAAATCACAAGGGAAATTAGAAAATATTTCTAACTAAATGATGATCAAAGTACAATATGTCAAAATGCATAAGCTACAGATAAAATAATTCCTACAGGGAAATATATAGCACTTAAAGTTTATATAGAAAAAACAAAAGTTTTATCTTAACACTCTAAGCTTTCATGTCAAGACTATAAAAAAGAATAGATTAAATGGATATAAAAATGGAATAATAGTAGAGAAAATTAACAGTCAAAAGGAGATTCTTTAAAAAAAATTAAATTTAATAAATGTCTAACAAGGAATTATCTATAAAAACAGAAATGACAAATTTTTGGTACCAGGAACAAAGTATCAAATATCACTGTAGATCTTATAGACAGTAAAAAAATGAGTAAGAAATATTATTATGAACAACTTTATGCCATTAAATTTGACAACTTAGATGTAATGGAAAAATTTCTTGATAAAATCAATTTATCAAAACTGACATAAGAAGCAATAGAAAATATGAATAGCATTGTTATTTCTTAACATGCTGAATTTATTATCCAAATCTTTTCCTCAAATGGAAATCTAGATCTAGTTATTTTTACTTATAAATTCTATTAAACATGTAGAGAACAAATAAGACCACTATTAATACAAACTATATCAGAATATAGACACGAAAGAAATATATCTCAGTTTATTTTTATGAAATCAGTATAATACGGATAACCAAATCTTTTAAAGACATTTTAAGAAAATAAAATTTCAGAGACATGTTGCTTATGAAATCCTTATGAAAAAATTAGCAAAGTGAATCTAGTAACGTATAAGAATTATAATAAAAGAAGACCAAATAGGATTTATTTATAGAATGCAAAGTTATTTTAACATTCAAAAGTCAGTAAAATTAATGTAAGAATAAAAAACATGATCATCACAGGCGATGCAGAGATAGCATTTGTCAAAATTCAACACTGATTTGTTGGTATAACCTCTCAGTGAACTAGAAGTATATAGGAACTACCTCAGTCAGGTAAACCTTATTTAATTATGAAATAATGGATGTTCTCCTCTTAAGATTAGGAACAAGGCAAGGATGCCTCTTCTCAACACTTTTATCCAACATTATATGCCCAAATCAGTACATTGAAACCAAAAAAAAAGTCATAAAGATTGGAAAGGAAGACATTAAACTTTTCAGATGACATAGAATTTACAAATTACTATTAAAAATTCAAAGTTGGAAAACATACAAGATACAAGGTCAGTGTACAAAAATATATTTTTATATAGCAGCAGATAGTTGGTAATTAAATTACAAAAATCAATGCTATTCACAATGCCACCACAAATGTAAAATAGTTAGGATCAAGTTTAACAAAATACGTGTAAGACCTCTACACTTAAAACTGAAAATTATTTCTGAGAGTAATTAAAGAAGACTAAATAAAGACAGAGCTATACCATGTTTATAGATTTAAAGATTTAGGGATGTTGAGATGCCAACTCTTCTCAAATTGATTTTTAGGTTCAATGCAATGATAATCAAAATCCCAACAAATTATTTCTTTTAAAAATTGCCATTTTTACTGTAAAGTAAATATGACAAAAACAATCTCAGAGTAGCTGAACAATTTTGAGAAAGAACTAAATATGAGAACTCACAGTACTTGAATTCAAGACTCACTTTAATCTGTAACAAGAGAACATGGCTAGGTGCAGGGCTAGGGGAGGGAGGGAGCATTTGGGGAGATAGTTTTATGAACTATATAGATGTCTAACTAATGTACTATGTACTCAATGAATTTAAAAATTCATTTTAAAAAGAGCATGATATTTGTATAAGAATGTGCAGAGACATCAATAGTGCAGAATAGAAAGTCTATCATTAGACCTATATTTTAATTGTCCACTGGTTTTCTTAAATGCTGACAATGGAAAAAGGAAACTTGTTTTGTTTTGTTTTGTTTTTTAATGATTATGGAATTACTGCATTCCACATGGCGAAAATGGATGTTAACCTCTGTCTCACACAACACACAAAAATTAATTCAATGTGGATAACAGACATAAACAGAAAAGCTAAAACAAAAAAGCTTTTGGAAGACCATGTAGGAGAACATATGTGACTTAGGGAGAACCAAGGTCTTCTCAGATAGGTCAGAGGAAACAATAACCATAGAAGGTGAACGTCAATAAAATGAGCTTTAAATTCATCTTCTGACATTCTGGACCTCAACCTGCCAAAACACCTCACTAAAAAAATAAAAAGGCAAGTTACATATAGGAAGAAAATATTCACAATACATATATCTGACAAAAGGCCTTGTGTTCAGAATATAAAATGAACTCACTAGTTGAACTGTAAAATGGTACAACCACTTTGGAAAATTGGCAGTTTTTAAATAAAGTTAAACAATAAAACTAGCCATTCTAGGAATTTGCCTAAGAGAAATGAATGCACACGTCCACAGAAAGACTTGCACAAGACTATCTGTAGCAGCTATATTGATTATAGTCCCCAAATAGAAAAACTACAAATGCTGATCAGAATGAGCAGATAACTTTCTACATATTTTATACAATGGCATGAGATATTTCATACAAGAATATTATGCAATGAAATACTAATAAGCAATGAAAAAGGAATCAGCTGCTGTTTCATACAACAATAGGGATGAATCTCAAAAACATTATGTTGATAGAAGTTGCCAGACACAGGAGTGTATATCATTCAATGTATATGAAACTCAAGAACAGACAGAAGTAATCTATAACAGTAGATATCGGAACAGTGAGCAATTAGTGGAGAGGGTCTATAACTTGGTTGTTCTGGTCATACGGGTTTTTACCTTTCCTTCAGATCTTACTGAGTTATACATTTGTCTTATTAAAAACTGGGCAAGGGTTACCTTTGCTGAGAGATGAAATCAAAGCATTCTAAAACCATTTGACTATGTCTGGATGATAACTTGCTTCTTAAGTATCCTTTGGCATCTTTAGAAGATCAATTTAGGGCATATTAACAGAGCTTGAGCACTCTTAACTTTCAGTAAACAAGATTGTTTACAATTTTTAACTGTTCTTTTTCTGATTTGAAGGCATCCCCTGTTGCTAATGATAATCAATATTTAAAGAGGGATGGATTATGTGGGAAAGACAGTCTCAAATCCCTCCAAAATAAAATCCTATGGGGATGGGTGGTAGAGGAAGCAGTAGCAGAGGAGAAATGTGAGCAAATATGATATTCAGCTTAAGGGGGGAAAAAACCCGAATATTTACATAATCAGAGATTTTGCTTACAATGAAACAAGTCATAATGTTCATATATGGAACATGAGTCAACCAAGAGATCAGAGGCAGAGAGATACTCACCATCAAGTGAACAATGTTTGCTATAAGCATTCTTTATGATCCCCTGATACTTAATAAATCATAATGTTATAACAATATCTATGATGTTTACGTGCCTTATACATTACTTTTTTTTTAAAATCAGGCTTCAGGTGAAATAACTTATTCTGTCTCTAAAATATCAGTTAGTCCACATATTGTATGATTCCATTTGTATGATATATCCCAAATAGGGAAAACTATAGAGTCAAAAGACATATTAGTGGTTGCCTTGGGCAGGGCAGCTATCGAGGCTCTCATGAAGGGGTACAGTATTTTCTTTATGGGGGGGGTGATAAAATTGTTCTAAAATTGTGAAGCTGGTGATCCAGCTGCGAATATAGTCAACATCATTTACTTTCACATTTTAAATGGATGAATTATATGGTATTTGAATGATATCTCAATAAAGCTGTTAAAATATAAGCTTTAATCAGCAATTTATTTTAATTTAAAAAAAAAATAACAGCAAATAAGAATACTTGTCTTTGACAAAGCCTAAATCACATCACCAGAAAGGATGACTGACAAAATCCTAGAGTACCCTAACCCCCGAAGGACTCAGGAAAGGAACAGTCAGGGTTCAGGTTGTATGTTTCTTAGTCTGAGAAGGCTTTCATAGTAGCTTCACATTTCTCCTCCCAAGTGTCTTCTTCCTTGGAGCTTCCAGAATCGCATTAGAAGTGAGCTGAACCCCCCCCCACCCCCCCCCCCCCGCCCAGTGAAAGTGGTTATTGTGTAATAGAAGTATGAAGATCTGTGTTTGAAATCTCTGTGGCAGTTTTAAACTGGGCAAACACAGGCAAATGAACTGCATACTTGTAGCCTGTATTTTATGGCCCTATTCTAAAAAATGGGGATGAAAACATACATAGTGTAGCTCACAAGGGACAATGACTAATTGCACTTTATGTCTTACCATAGTCTCAACACCTGGTATGTAGAAGGTGATCAATAAATGGTTGAATGCCAGTGTGCTCTGCAAATTATAAACCAACATTAAAATGTAACATATTAATTATTCTGTGAGGGTGGTGACTAAATTTTGTTACTCTTTATATCGCTCACAGTGCCTTTTACATGTCAAATGTCTGAGCCAAGGAGTGCGATAGATCACAGGTTTGAGAGTTAGACTTAGACATGCCTAGGTTTGAATCTCAACTCTGTCCCTACTCTATCAGATTACTTCATGCTTTAAGCCTCTGTTTCATTCATCAAATGGGGAGCCTATAACTCAGAGTGGTTGAGAGATCTAAATCAAAGAACATAAACTGCCTAACAAATTTCCAGCATATTTAAACTACACACATTAAGTGATAGTTTTTTTCTGTATTTAATGGTTGAAACATAACTGTTCTATTCAAATATATATAGATCTTAATTATTCCCAAATCAAGTATTGAATTATTTATGCATTATCCATAAAAGTGTTGTGATGAAATTATTATTATTAATATTCTGGGTGAATCAAATTTTAAATGTAAAAATGCAGTGATAAAAAATCATAGAAAAATATTTATAATTTCATAAAAGCATACAGAAAGTCTTTCTAAGCATGACATGAAAACAAAGATGCAAAGGGAAATATTGATAAATTAATATACCCAAGAATTTAAATTTGTATATGAAAAAAAAACAGTAAACAATATTGAAAGACCAACTAACAACAGGTAAAAATAGTTGACCCAGTATTGACAAAGGCCCAGTATTCTTAACATATAAAGCTCTTGTACATCAGTAAACAATCAAACAACCAAGTTAAAAATAAATAAAGAACCTAGATGTCCAGCATAAGTATTATAAAAGGTTAATGACCATATAAAATTCATATTTAATTTTAAAATATCAGTTTAAATTTGAGATTCATTTTTACCTATATATTTTGCAAAGATTAAAAACAGTGCTATCTGGAACATAAAACCAAGACAGACAATATTCTAGGTCATTAAACAAATATTAGCAAAATTAGCAGCATTGAATTTTTGTTTTCTCTGACCAAAATGGAATTAAATTAGAACTCAATAACAGAAAAATTTCCAAACACTTGGAAGCTAAACACATTGGTAAATAATCCATAGGTCAAAGAACAAGTCCCAAGGGAAATTAAAAGAAGATCATTGGACAGAAATGAAAATACAGCATATCAAAATTTGTAGGACTTAGCTAAAGCAGTACTAAGAGCAAAAGTTACAGCAGTAAATGCATACGTTAGAAGAGGAAAAGTCTCAAATCAAGCAACTGCATTCTCACCTCTAAGTAGAAGGAAGAAAATAAAACATATAAGCAGAAATCAATGAAATCAAAATCAGAAAAACAATAGAGGAAATCAATAGAAGAACTGGTTCTTCAAAATGCTAAAAAAAATTGGCCAACTTCTAAAAAGACTGTCAAAAAAGAGAAGAAACATTACCAAAATCAAGAACAGAAAAGGTAATAACACTGAATACCCTGCAGTCATAAAAATAATAATACGAGAATACTACAAACAACTCTGTAAACACAAATTTGACAACTTAGATGAAATGGACCAATTTCTTGAAAAACACAAGCTATTACAACTCATCCAACAAATAATGGGTAATTTGAATAGCTCCATAACTATAAAGAAAATTAAATTTGAAATTGAAAAACTTCCCCAAAAGATACTTCCAGGCTTAGATGGTTTTCCTGAAGAATTCTACCAAACATTAAAAAAATAATAATTAACACCAATTTTACACTTCATCCAAAAAAAATAGAAGAAAAGGGAATACTTACAATCTTATTAGTCCAAGATTACTCAGATACCAAAACCAGATAAAGGCAATGCAAAGAAAAAAAAAACTATAGACCAATATCTCTTATGAATTTAGACACAAAACATCTTTAACAAAATGTTAGCAAGTGAAATCAATGTATAAAAAGATTTATGCAACATAAATCAAGTAAGATTTATTTCAGTTGTGCAAGGTTGGGTTCAGTATTTGAAAATCAGTCAATGTAATCCACCACATTAACAAACTATTGAAGATAAATCATATGATTATATCAGCTGATGCAAAAGCAAGCATTTGACAAGATCCAATCATGAATAAGAACTCTCTCTGTTAGTGATAAAGTGGAATTACCTCAACTTGAAAAAGAACACTACTTACACTACAAAAACCCTACAGTTAACATTCTACTTTGGTGAAAGACTGAAGGATTTCCCTCTAAGAGTGAATCAAGAACAAGGTAAGGATGTCTGCTCCCCCCACTTTTATTTAACATAGTTTTAGAAGTGTTTTATTCATAATTGTCAAAATCTTTAAACAACTAAAATAGGGCAGTGGTTAAACAGTGATACATTCATACTATGGAATACTATTCGACAACAAAAAGGACAAAAAAAACTATTAATATTACAACTTGGATGGATCTCAGGGTTATTTATGCTGAGTGAAAAAAGCCATTCTCAAAAAGTCACATACTGTATGATTCCATTTATATAACATTTTTGAAATCACAAAATTATAGAGATGGAAAACAGATTAATGGCTTCCAGAGGTTAATGAGAGGGGTTGGGGGTTGGAAGGAAATGGATGTGGCTATAAAAGGGCAACGTGAGGAATCCTTGTGGTGATAGAAATGCTCTGTATCTTGACTATCAATGTCAATATCCTAGTTGTGATAAGTGGACAATATTTTGAAATATGTTACCATTGAGGGAAACTGGGTAAAGGGTGTTAGGGGATCCTTGTATTATTTATTTTTTTATAAAAACTCATGAATCTATTATTATCTTAAAGTAAAAGTTTATTTAAAAATATTTAATGTTATAAAAATGGCATTCTCATACCCTGGATTTTTTTTTTTTTTGGATAACAGATTGTTTTAGCATTTTAAAGGAACATATAATAACTATCATAATTTAAAAATTGCATGTGTTTTAACTAGGAATTCTAATTTTTGGACTTTATCTTAAAGAAGTCCTTTCATAAAAATGCTTACTTTAACATTGAGCGCATGTACTTAATGATATAAATTATATATATATAATCAGTAGGTACAGGTAAAACTAATTAGAGTGTTCATGTAAATGAATATTCAGAGATGACCAGAGATATAATCATGATGTATTATTAAGTGAAAAAAGCAAATTCAGAGCAACAGTTTCCACTCTTGTAAAATAATAATTATACATATACTTATATAAGCACAGGCAAAAAACAGAACAAAAAGAGATCGAGTTGTAAGCATTCCACCATCACCCTACCCCGGGGCTGTGGTACAAAATGAGAGTATCATCACTATGCACTTTATATATTTCTATATTGTTTTTCTTTTTTATTAGATACATTTAGTACTTTTATAATAATTATGACATAAGCAATTAATATCAGCATAGAGTTTTTACATTTGAAAAGGTACCATATATAATCTCATTTAATAAAGAGACAGCCTTGTGAGATAGATAAGTATACCCATTTGTAAAAGGAGGAAATGGGTGTTCCTAGAGATTGACTAACTTCCTGTAGGACTCTGCTGGTGACACAATCCAGTTCTAGAAATCTTTGGCCCATACTTTTTCCAGGCTGACTCCATTAGTTAACCATTTGTAGCATTTCTTTGCTCACTCACACCCCTTTGCCTCGATGAAATGATTGTTCCATTCTCTCTTTTCTCTGCCAGCTTGCCATCTGCCAATCATGACCATGTTCTTTTTAAAGCCTATAAGTAGGAGCAGACTCCTACCACTCCTTCAGCAGGTGTCCTTTCTCGCATGGCTTGTGCTGCATTTAGCATACGTTGCACACTACTAAATTTTCTTCAAGTGTATGTACCTAAGGAGATCTTGGGTGCTGTTGAAGACAGAGGCCAGATCCAGTGTCTTGTTGTCTCCCCCGTGATGGGTGATAGTCTTCAGTTCAAATGAGCCTTATAGCAAGTTTACGGTCTGGCTTAAACATTATCTTCTAATTTTGCATATCTAATTACATCCAGTGAAGGATGTAATTCTTCTTTTCAATTGGCTAATAATGAAAGTAAAAGAAGAGAATTATGAAAGGCCTCCAAATTGGCAAGGGTAGATAAGGAATCCTTGCACCCTCAAACTGAAAGCCACTTCTCTCTAAAAATGTAATAACATGGCTTAAATAAATTAGCAGCTCATTATTAAGATGTTTCTCATTTAAAAATAAAACACTGTTTTGCCAGTAGTCACTTTTACGTTCCATTTTCTACTGGTGTTGAGTTTACTGGGTCGCTGTTAAAGAGGAATTGGACTCTGTTGACAAGTTGTTTGACCTTGAAACTGTAAAAGTGCAACTCTTTTGTTGTGTCACTTTGACCTCTCATTAAGACTTTTGGCTCCTGCCTGCTTCTGGTTAGGTTAACATGGGTGGGTTTTTCTAAGCAGTTAAAGGATTGAGACCAAAGTTTTAAAATCTGATCAACAATCATAGTCCTGTTTATGATCTTTTACCACAAATGTTCTGGTAGGCTGTCTCCTATTAATCATCACTTAAGTGGGGAAGGGAGTCACTTTGCTTTATCTTTTGTGCATAGGAAGGTTTCCCGTCATTTAACCTTACTGCGGGAGAATGCAATAATCATTTCTCTTGTTGATGGGTGGCCATTGTATTATTGTTTGCTCCCTCATTTAAGTTGGTGGGTGGCATTTACAGTGTGAGCATTCCATTCTTCTGGTGGTTGAGGGGTTGAGGACTGGGGAGGAGAGGTAAGCTAAGAAGGAAAAAGCTACCTCTGAGATTAGATTCCGAAATAAGCTGAAAGGGTTCCCATCCTAGCAACCCTCAAAAAATACATAGAAACACATCTGTCCCTTATTTTTTCAGCTTGCTTTATGGTGAGTCATTCAAGTTCTTAAAACCATACAATTACACATGCTAACAGCAGGGAAAAAGAGAGATAATAAACCTGGCAGGGATAATTTAACCAAACCATGCGTATCAGTGGTTTATACCAGTAAGAGAGATTTAAGAATTCTTTTCAAGACGCACACACACACACACTTCCATAGGCATATATAAGGGAATCACACACACATGTATACATACATGTACACATACATACCACCTCTAGTATGTTCAGAGGAGAAAGGAAAGGGGATTTTTCCAATGAAGAAATGGAGTGTAAAATAACTGGTTATAAGTTAGAAACAACAGGCAGAAATCACTTCTGTGTGCTAGGTTATCGTACTCCTGCAGTTGGGCAAAGAAATGTTCCCTTCTGATAGAACTATAATGAAAGAAATTGAACAGTTTAAGAACTAAGGAACAACTGGAGGCATAAAATTATTGATCTCTTTAAGGAAATGAGTAGGACACACAAGTTTACCATGCACACAATTTATGCTGATGCTACCACATTTGCTAAACTTTCACTGTGTGTGTGTGTATGTATATATGTGTATGAATATGTGTGTGTATATAGGTGAACTTTGTTCTGAAGCCATGATTTGAAAAAATCTGGATATTAGTACATCATGAGACAATGTATTCTGTAAATAAACAAAGAAGTAGAACTAGTTGTAGATATGACATCCCTCAGGAAAAAAAAAAAATCTACCATAATACTGGGTCCTAGGCTGTCTCTAATGTAGTCACTATATTTAACTTTGTAGATGTTAGTAGGAGTGGCTTACAGGTCCAGGGAGAGACTGATTATGTAAATTTATCCACAAAAGAGACCCTTAGACTTTAATATTTATTCTCACAAAATAATTCTCTAAGTAGGTTTTGCTCAAGTTATAATTTACCACAGAATGATGAAGTAAAATTCTTGATTTATTTAATGTTTATAATTTTTAACATTTTTAAAATGTTTATTTAAAAAATATATTTTTGAAAATAGTTGATAAAAGCTAAAAGGTTGGGGAGATCTTTATTTGGTCCATGGAATTTGCATTGCCCTATGTATAGCTCATCATATCTTTAGCTTCTCTACCTCACCTTCACCTTGACAAATGTAATAAAAGGAAGTGTTAAATGTATTTCTTAGCCAAGATTTTTTTAGGCATGGTTCACAGGCATATACACATACACACGTGTATATAAATACACACACACACGTATATATACACATACATATATACATGTATGCACATATATATGAATATATATACATACATTATACGTGTATGCACATATATACATATGTACATATATATGCATATAAACATATATACATATATATAATTATGTATATATGTATGTGATATCAAGTACTATAAGATCAAAGACTAAAAAATCTGATACATCTTATACTGGGCTCTAAAGAAATCTTAAGGTGACTATCAAATCCTCCAGAGGAGTTTAATTAGTACCTCTCCTTCACCATTAATAAGTTAAGAAATTCACAATAATAATATCATTTGACAATATATTCCTGAATTGTCATGTCTTAAACTTAATATTCTTGTGGAAAATATTTTATAAAGAAATTTTATTCACTTTAAAGTTCAAAGGAAAGTTACTACTTAAATGCACCACATGACATTGTTGGAATTATGGCATATTAAAAAATGGAATACATTTCAGGTAAAATGCTCTAGGGTAGATACATTTTTAATGTGCCTTGGATTCAGATTCATGCATAAACTCTTTTCTCAGAACACATACACACATAACATTCAATTGGGAAAAGGAGTAAACACACTAATTCAAAGTGTGCTACTAAACTAGATGGTTTTCATATGTAGGTGCAAATTTGTGCCTTGAAGTACTTCTAGGACCAGTATCACACAATTGTATGCCATTGAATGCATAAAAGACATTAATTACACCATGGCAACAAATCAAAGTGATAATAGATGGTTTTACATTATAGACAAGTAGCAACTTCAGAATTTAAATTATCCTTTAAGATTACTAACAAGAATTATGGTGTGTGTATATGTATGTGATTATCATACATTTTTTAGTCTTTGATCTTATAGTACATGATACCTTGGGGTATTTGGGACATTTAACTAATCTAACAGACTTGCTGAAAAACTTGCACCAAATGGCATTTTATGAATCCAAAGCAATAGTAATGTGTGTAACAAATAACTATAGGATGCTAGTGGCATACAAGAGTAAGTATTTATACTCATACTTGTGGGTCAGCCAGGGTGGCTTCATTTTGGGCTTGGGTCAGTGAGACAGCTGGCATAGCTATGGTCCACGTATCCAATTTGGGAACTAGGGAACAGCTGATACCTGGGGCAAGTTTTTCTCAAAGTGGAGGCTGAAAGGAAGCTGAGAGCACCCAGGCCTCTTAGAGGCTGAAATAGTGTCACTGCTTCTCATGTTCCCTTGTCCATAAGCAGGTCATGTGGCTAACTCTAGTATCAATAGGGTGAAGTAAATAATTTGCTTAATAGGAGGTAGGGAGTGAAATTTCACTAAATCATAATCTAATCTACCATGGAACATAAGTATTTTTGGATCTCCTCATCATAATTTGAGAATTTTGTACTTTTTCCTATTCATTGAATTCTTTATTAGGAGTAACTTTCGAATACCAGGCTCTCCATAGACAGTCTGTCTTAAAAATAGTGATCTTGGTCCCAGGTTCATTGAAGGGTATGTGCTACTGCTTCCTGGAAATATTGGCCAAAATACTCCATGTTTTATGGAATTTGTCACCTACCAATGGTTTTGCTATTAAGACACATATATATGTCACAAACTATTGCACAAACATTACATCTAACTTCTCTGAACCCATTTTAACAT
This sequence comes from Macroglossus sobrinus, assembly GCA_004027375.1. Lineage (NCBI taxonomy): Eukaryota > Metazoa > Chordata > Mammalia > Chiroptera > Pteropodidae > Macroglossus > Macroglossus sobrinus. The sequence continues at coordinate 784,620 of PVKZ01000425.1, read as the reverse complement.
TTTTGTTAACAGCTTTAAAAATAAAATTTTGATTAATTTGAAGTGATTTTCATGGGAAAATTATTTAAACATGTCTTAAAAGAATCAAGAGTGTTTATCTCATAATAAAGCTACTTGCCTTTTTAATATTTTGAAAAATTCAAAGCTATACACAATATTCTTTTGGTATCAAAAGCCAGAAACTGGAGAGAAAGAAATACATCTGAGGATTTCTTTTTATACTTAAAGACTTCTTTCTCAAGGCCCATTACAGAAAGAAGGACATGAAAGATGCATAGCTTGGCTTTACTTATTTACATTTTAGAAGCTGTTGAAATTCCTTTTACATGGGTGTATTCATTTATATTGCATTATAAAAGTTACCATAGCTTTAGCTATTTAGAATATTACACACTATTATCTGTCAGAGATACTGCTCAGGGTCTTCTGCTCAGGACCTCACAGGCTGCAATCAAGGTATCAGCCAAACTATGATCTTTTCAGAAGCTTGGAGTTCCCTTCCAAACTCATGTAGTGTTGGCAGAATTCAGTTTCATGTGGTCCCTGCTGTCTTGCTGTCTGGGAGCTGTTCTCAGCTCCTGGATGCTCTGGTAGTTCCTTGCTACTTCCTACTCATGTCCTCCTTTCAACGTGTCTGTTTACCTCTTCAAAGCCAACAGAATAATCTCCCACTTCAGTCACTAAACTGGAGTCTTATATAGGGTAATGTAATCACAGGAGTGACAATCCATCACCTTTGCCATATAATGTAGCCTAACCAAGGGCGTGACTGTTTTATTACCTTGGCCATATTCTATTGGCTGGAAGGAATTAGCCAATAGAACTCTCACTTAAGGGGAGATTCTTATACTGTGGTTTAGGTCATGGAGCAGAGCGTCATCTTAGAATTTTGTCTACCACACATCATCATCCCCCAATCAAAGACCACAAATCTAGTACTTCTTCACTTAGAAGATCATATTTATCTTCAGAAATTCCAGCTTCTCTCTCTAGTAGCCATCATACAAAGTATTGAAAGCAGTGGCTCTAGGCCTGTTCTAAGCTTCCTGTGGACTAATTTACATTCCTCAGACATATTGGAGGGAATCTTAGTCTGAACCTAAGAAATATCATCAGTGGTGGGATGGGCATGCAGGTGTGTAGCATCTTTAAAAAAATAGAAATAAAAGGAAAAAAACACAACTAACAGAAATACCTAGGTTTTAAAATCATGCCCAGCTCATGTTTGACAATCCTTCTGATAGCCCAAATACTATAAATTTAGTTGACGGTAACAGAACAGATGGAAAAAACATATGGCTTGTAGGTAGTGTGTGGTGGTTGATATTTGCGATACATTAGGGGAATTTATTTTGTCTCTTTCCTTGTGTAACTTTATGATACTTTATCAAGTAAATTTTATAATGCTTATTTTGACTTATCTCTGTTGTAGTTGTTAAACTCTTTGTGACTTGAACATTACATTGGAAGAATTAGTTTCATAATTATTTCACAACAGGCATTTAGATAAACTGGCAGAAAGACTATTTCATTCAGAAAAACATATCTGTAGCCATTTAGTATCACATAGAATTCTTGGATAGTAATTACACAGGTAAAAGGCAAAAATTTAGGGAGATTAATTCAATGAAAAACTATCAAAGGTCAGGTTAACTAGGATTTAGATTAAACATTTACTTAAAATTCTAACAAAATTCAATAGGTTATGATTTAAAATTGGTTTCTATAACTTTATGTTTTCTAAAGAAAACTTAGTAAACAAATCAGAGTGTAATGACAGCACTACATTTTGATCCTGTTACAGGAATAATAAAATTTTAATGAACAGAAAGTGGTAAAACCATACTTTCTAAAATATCCCAAATTTGCCTTTTTTAGGCTAGATAGCAGCCTGTGTCACTTTGAGGTTTATCTAGATTGAAATGCAACTTCCTGATATTTGCTTTTAACAATCTTGTGATGGCTAAAAAAGAAAAAAAAAAAGCTGAGTATTTTAAAAGGCCTTTCAAACATGAAGGACAAAATGAAAAAAGAACATCTCTCTTTAGGTAGACTTGGGTAATTCAACATAAATTTTAAAAGTATGTATAAAAATTCTTATTACTTTTAGCTACTTAATAGCATGTCTACGATAATGAGGCCATATAAAAATAAAAATTGAGCTCTTGGCAATATTTCTTTCCTAGAATTCATTCAGTATCTTGACAGGGCTCTCTTTCCTTTGCTATACCTCTTACATCAATATATTGACCATGTATTCCTGGTTATCTTTGTAATAAAGGAATTCCTTTGAATCTTATCTACATTATTTTTCTTTAAATAGTTAAATTTTATGGGTTTTCCCTGTTTCCCCAGACTTGAACATTTCACACAAGCAAAAACCACTAGAGGATACAAGAGAAAAATTACTCTAGACTATCTAACTCTCTCATGGAATACCCATTTATTATTACATATCATCCATCCATTGTGTAATCTCTTGTTCCCTTAAAACATGTGAGATAATGTATTTAAGCAAATTTTAAACGTCTAATTAAAATATATTCAGCTTTTACTAGTCGATGGTGTTTATTTTCGATCATTAAAATAATCAAACATTTTTACATTTTTAAAATTCTGTAATTTTTCAATAGCATATTAAATCTTATTCACAAGTCAGTGATATATATTGCTAAGACCAAGTTTTTAAAAATTTTTTTACATGAGATAAAGCTGTGACAAAATTTGAGTAAAGAAACTTGAGAATTAGAGTACTTTTGGCTCAGAACACTATATTACTTTATATTTTGTAAATGCTAACATCTCTCCCAACCCCACTGTGGAAATTTTATTGTAAGAAATTTTATGTTCCAACATATCTTGATGGGTTTCATTGTGGCTTCAAGTACAAGTAAATGAATAGAGAGTCAATTGTTTTGGAAAGAAGTTCTATAATCTCCCTATTCCAGTGTTTAATCCTTATGTTTTAGAGACATTCTTCAGTCTGATCTAATTTCCTTTCAGCTTGCCCTGTAATTCCTTTTCTCCTGTTCAGTAAAGATGAAGGGGTTAATAATATCTAACAAATAATATTCCAGTCACTCCTAGGCTTATGAAAATTGTGACTTAAATCCAGTTTCTGTAACCTCCTTAATCTATTTATAAAATAGTCTCATTGTAAATGGTATTCCAAATGGATCAAAGAAATGAGTGCTAGTTACCTCACTGATAGATGCATACAGTGATCCTTACACAGCCTTGTTGAGAGAAATGCCTAAATTTAATCGGTCATGAAGTTTTCATTATCTCAAGCTTTTTCACTTAGTAACATAGTGTTACTGAGTGTCCTTATTCCCTAAACTCAGCTACTTCCTTCTCCACCTGTTCCATTGTTTCCAAGACCAAATCACTTTCCTAAAAGAAATGGATTTTCTGTGACTGTGATGACAATATACCATGTTGCTCTATTTGCTCTTGGAAAATAAACTACAAAGAATGTTCAGTCAAAGCCTTGTGCTTTGTTGTAAGATTACTTGAAATGAGTCTTTTTCTCTTTGTGCCTATGGCACAAATTTGATATACAATTAGGTTCATTCATATTAATTTTTTTTTATTTTTGAAGATTGCTTTTTAATTTTTTGAATATATAAATCTTTTTTTCATTCCAAAGTCAAAGCTCTATAACAAAATATAATCATAAAAAACTCACATTTTATCAAAACTTGTTACAGCTTGCACTCTAAAGGTTATAATTTTTATTAGGTTTTGGTTTATCTTGACAGTGTTTCTTCTTTATTTTTTTTGCAAATATAATTAAACATGTGTGCATGTATATCTCTTTATTGATTCCATGCATATATATAACATACACATACACACATACATGCATGTATTATAATTCTACATACACATTTTACATGTTTTAATATATGTATATTTAATACAGAACTATATGTGTATATATGTTTACATGTGTCTATATTTATATGTATATTTTTATGCCATGATTTTTTTCATTTTACAAAACATCCTAAGGCTCATCGGTATTAGTTCTCTTCATTATGGGTCTCTTTATTGTTCCTTCATGGAGCTGCATAATATTCCATTGTAATGATGTACTAGAGTTTGTTCAACTAGCTTCTGTTGATAGGTATTAGGGCAATTTCCAATATTTTGCCACTATAGATAATATTACAATAAATATTGTAAATACTGTAAATATTATAACTTTATATTTAAAGCTCACAGACTCTAGGACACTTTCTACTTAATAAGTCAATTGATTTTTGTTGTTTTTAAATAGTAAAAGTAAAATTGCTGATCCCTTTTATAAAATTTGGTATTATTATATTTAGATATAAATTTATAAGTACCTTACATTTTTCATCTTTCCTACATTTTACAAGTGTCTTGGGGTCATAAATAGCATCTAGTTTTCACATATTCCACAAATATCAGTTATGATATAATGTGACTTGTAAATTCTGATCATTCTTTTTTTCTTCTGTCCATGTTTGTGAATTAGTATTTCTGTTGACCAGAGATTCTTTTTATTGCTGTTGTTAATTCACAGAATTTTTATAAAATGCCTACTGTATGTGGTGCTGAGAGCCCTATGTGGAGCTATATCTGCGATTAGTCTTGTGAATTGAGGTAAGAGAACTTATCAACTTACCTTATTAGGTCTCAGTGTTTTTATCTGAAAGATGGGAACTATAATCCTTATTTTTTATTGTTTTATGGGATTTCTGAAAGAACTCACAGTAGTGGTAAAAGTGAAATAGCTTGCTAAAATATAAAGAGCTATAAAATATGTTCAACAGTTATTGCTATTTTAGTACTATATGTTCTCAAATGTTTTGTATTATCTTTCCCAACAGACTTTGCTGTTTGAGAAACATCAGTATAGTTATTGAAAGTCATTGTCTGTTTTTTTATTTCCTCAAAGCAGCTGGTACAGAGAGACCAGATACTGAATTTATGAAACATTTTATTTTACGGAGACACTGTATTTTATACCAAGGATCTCAGATTCTTACAGGGGCATATGAAGGACATAAATTGGATCATGGTATGGTAGGAAGTAGTGAGAAGTTATGGCCAAACTGGAAACTGAATTCTAGACCTAAAGACATTCACATTCAAGTTCAAAAACATCACTGTGTGAAGTAAACAATTGAAGGCTACATCAGGACTTCATGTTTGTTTGTGAGCTGTGGTTTATACAAATGTTACATTTGGGAGAGAAATCTTATTTGCTTCATTCATAACCTGGATGACCTTAAAGATGTGGGATATTGACAAATACAGCTAAATCATTATAATAATTATGAGTTAATCAGTAAACTCATTGAATTTTTCCCTTTCTCCTTATTCTGTTTTGTTTTGTTTGTAAGCTACCTCAAAATCACAGAAGTCATAAAGTATATACATTTGGAGATAGGAAAGTAATAGATCCTATATTGTTATTTACAAAGAAACGATGCATGCAGCTGGTGGAACATTACCTTTTATAAGCAAACCCATTAACAATGAAAAATGCTTGTTCTTACTTTGCTATCCAGTTAGATTTCTCTATTTTCCCTATGACATTTTTTTAAAAAAGCATAGTTCTTTTTTTTAGAGGATTGGGGTGGTCCTTACTGCTATTCCTCAACTATTTCTAGCTCTTTGTCATCAGAAACATGTTAGAATGGTACTTCCTGGCCCTCCTTTTGGTGGGACCATATGTTTAGCTCTAGCTGATGAGTAGTGAATAGAAGTAACTGGAGAATGCCACTTGTGGGCAAGAGCATTGAATTGCCCTTGGGCATGGTGACTGGCCACATTTGAGATGATTGCTGATGTATCCACCAAGGTCCTTGAGTATTAAGCACATGGTTCAGTTGTATTTAGCCATTGAGAGTTTGGACTTTGCTACCAAACCACAATCTAAACTATGATGAGAGATTCAAACGATCCATACCAGACATCAAGGTCATAGATTCCTTATTAATTATACTTACTCTTTGATGGGTAGTAGAGATAAAGGCAAGGATCTAAGAATGAATCAAATATGAACAGATAATCAGAATTTGCCATGGAATTCAAAGGAAAAAAAATAAAATTATTTAGAATGAGAAATATTATCTACCAGAAAGAAAAATCTTTATTTTTACCTAAATATTTCCACTGCTCAGCTTTGCTTAAATTAAAATCAAGAACCAAAAAAAAAATCTCCCTGTGACACCTTGAGTATCTCGATAATATGTTTATATACTTTTCATAAATCCTGTGTTTGTGATGCTTCCTACAGCTCGAGGTGAATGAGAGTCTAGAGGTAAGTAATGAATGGATTTAGCCCTCATTTGCCTTGGCTCTACAGGCAATTTTTACATTTTCAGAGACTCAAGGGTGTTAATTGGAGAAATTACTCAGGAATAAAGATATCCCACCAGGCAAAAGAGGATTTCATGTTTTTGAGCTGCCTCTTTCTTCAATTTCCAGTTTGCAGGTGAGATTGGGGGTGACAGAGGGAGTTAAAGATGTCTAGGCGATATCTGTTACTAAGTGCTGCAAGCACCCCTCCAAGCTCAGCAGTGAGTGCACTCTCAAAGGAAACAGATTGCTCACATGTCTTTTTGTTGTTGTTATTGAAGATTTTGGAGAAAAGCATTAAAGAGGGGTTGCATCCTCTTCTGAAGGATTTTTATTTTTCATTAGACACTTTTTTATTTCCTGGGGAATAGGACCGGATGCTGCTTTCAGAAATTTGGCCTTGGAAAAATGACTTTCTTTTGCCCTTGATTTTAGGGAAAAAGTGCTCATATGTATTATAAAAGATGATGTAACCAAGTGAACTGAGATCAGGGATGGAGACAGGTGTGTGGATGGAGACACAAATGACCAAGGTCTCTATAGCTGAAAGATGCTCATATCTCATTAGGAACATTTAGATACCCTGACATTCTTTTTTTCCCCAGTTTTATTGAGAAATAATTGACATACATCACTATATGTTTAAGGTATACAGTATGATAGTTTAATTTACATATATTATGAAATGATTACCACAATAAATTCGATTAACATCTATCATCTCATATAGATACAATAGAAAGAAAAAGGAAAAAAATTCTCCTTGTAATGAAAACTCTCAGGATCTACCTTTCTCACAGCTAAAAATATGGAACATTTTGCAGATTTGCATGTCATCCTTATACAGGGGCCATGCTAATCTCTGTAGTGTTCCATTTTTAGTATATGTTCTATCAAAGCAAGCACAACCCTGCCGTTCTTGATAAGGCCTTTATTGTGAGCTAAAGGGAAGAAAGGTAGGAAATATAATGTGATAAAATTTTTTTCACTAATTCCTTAGAAGCCACATCCTCCTGTAAACTGAAGTTTTTATTCCTAATGTTGAAATTGATACCTGTATTCCTACTGGTGGCTTTAAAACATTTAAGACTGAAAGCAAAATTCAAAATTTTATTTATAATTGTTTGCAAAAAATTTTTATTACATTATTTCCCACTTCTTGGCTACAAGTGATATGTTAATTTAATCCTCTCTGACACTTTTTAATGCATTTACCCCCAATGGTCATGCATTACATTTAATTGAAAGTGAAAGGTAGGATTAAAATGATACATTGGGTAGTGAACACAGGATGGAATATACAGATGATGTATTATTGAATTGTACACTTGAAACCTATATAATTTTATTAACCAGTCACCCCAATAAATTTAATAAAAAATACATGTTTTTAGCCCAGACTTCCCCTTTGAGCACCAGATTAATTTATATCTGTTTCAATGTTTTCACTTGAATGGCTTACAGGCTTCTCAAAATTCACATGACCCAAACTGTCTACCTTAAGTCTGTGCTCCTCCTATGCTTCCACCTTAGTAAATAGCAATGCCACTCCTTCCAGATGTGTCAACGAAGGGTCAGTTTTGCACTTTTCACACCCACGGCCACCTATACCCTCATCCAATTTGTAATCAAGGACTGTTTCCAAAGGGGGTTTCTAGACTGTGAATCTGTCAGTGTGTCTCCATCTGAAACGATATCACTTCAGACCAAAGTTCCCATCATCTCTAGCCTGGTTCGCTGCAAGCAACATCTTTGTGCCCTCATGGTCTTCTTTCCTTCAGAAGTCAGGGATAGCCTTTTAACACATCAGTGGCTTTCCAGTGCTTCCAAGATAAACTCAGTATCCTGTCATGATTCACAGAGGCCTGATGATGTGGCTCTGCCTTTACTCCAGCCTCATCGTGTGCTTGGTTCTCTTTTGCTCACAGTTCCCTGGCACCTCTAACCTCCTGTCTCCTTGGAGCACTTCTCACCAGCAATTTCTCACATTAGGGACCTTTTTATAGCCTTTGCTCTATTCTTAAAACACTTTTAATAATCTAATTCTGATCCATTTTTTCAGATGTTAGTTTAAAATTCTTCTCTTATCACATTATAAATACTTGAATTATTATGTTTATTGTCTTTCACTACCACTAGAATCAATACTTTATGAGAGCATGGACTTAATTGTTGCACACTGCTCTATGCCAAATGCTTGGCACAATTTTTTGGCATATAGGAGAAGCTCAATACTAAATATCTGTTGAATAAATTCTTGCATGAATAGATGTGTAATTGTGTCATTTCAATATTAAAATATTTATAAGATGGCTCTTCTTAAGCAATGATATAGTTGACTTTTTCTAAATTTCTTTTTCGATTTTTGAATAGATAAGTAGTTGGCAATAAGTTCATATTTTCTTCACTTTTTTATTTCATAGAAGAGTGATAATTTTACATTCAAATTAACAGCAAAAAATTAATAGGAATTTTAATAAAAGTACAATGTTAACAGCTCACAACCTTTGAAATATGAAGCGTGCTGGGCTACATGGTATTTTATTGTGATCCATAAGAATTTAAAGATACTAAACTAGCTGCAGGCATGCTCCCTATTGTTCTCTGTTTGTAATAGGAACATATTGAGAATTACAAGTAAAAATTGAATGTCAGTGCTACAGAGCTCAGACAAAATCTATTCCCCAGTTCAGGAAAATTGGAATTAATTTTTGATCATGGCATATATATGAGATATGAACAAAATCATATTAATTATTTTTTAAAAATAAGTGGGATTATATATAATAGGATCAATAACTTTGAATTATGTAAATGAGTCTTGAGGTTATAATGATCAATTTGATAGCCATAGATTATACTACAAACTCTACATGGAAATTCAACTGCTAAAGAATTTAAAGCTCATTATTTGCAATTTGCAAGTTCTATTGACATAGAATTTATGTCTGTATTTCTCTAGTCATTACACCATCCAGTTTTAACTTTCTCTGTTTTTCTATTAGTAGACTTTTAGAATATGTGTGAATACATGTTACAGTTAAAGGTTATATGTAAATAATGTCTATGAATGTTAAATAAATTATTGCATCAGATAAAATTTTTTTTAAACTCAATTTACCTTGTTGGGAACCTATTTAAACATCAAAACATTGTGGTATTTGGAGTTAAAAAATTCAGTAGCAACTGTGTTCATAAAACATAAGCATTATTTATCATTTTTCCATAGTAAAAAAATATAACTAGTAAGGTCACAAATGATAGTATTAGTGAGTGATATATTAACTAAATGTAAATATCTTAATTCAAACTATATGTGTACATATATGTGAATATTATTTCATTTAATACTTTTGAATAGGATGACATCTATATATGTCCTCTTAAAAATTGTTTTTGCTATACATACTACTTTAGGTCATGCCATATTCTAATAGCATAATATCAAAGCCATTTTCCCATGTAATTAAAATTTTTATTATAGTTGTTTCATTATTTATATCAACATTTTTCTTTGTAGGACATTGAAGGTGAGTTCCACCTTTTTTATATAGTTGATTCTGCAGTAACTATCTTTGGGACTTTTTAATCAGTTACCTAGAGTAGTTATTTTTAAAACTTTAGCATGCTTTAGAATCACCTGTTAGGCCTGGTAAACTACAGATTGCTTATTCCCATCCCCAAAGCTTCTGCCTGAGTAGATTGAAGAATTTGCACGTGCTGATGCTTCTGGTCTGGGGACCACATGTTGAGAACCACTAACACAGTACATTTTTCAAAGTAAGGTTATAGGATTAATGAATATACATATATATTTTTTAAGGCTCTCAGTGCATATTGCCAAATTATTTTCTAGGAAGAGTATATCAAATTATATTTCTACTAGTAAGTTTCATCATCATAGAGTAGTTTAATTTTAATCTCTTAATCATTTTGAGACATGAAAAATGGTATCTCCATTGAAGATTTTGTATAATAATAAAGCATTGTAAATATTTCCATCAGAAGGAAAATGGATAAGCATAGGTATATCTGTACAAGGGAACTTACTTAATTTTAGCAGTTTAAATGAATGAATTAGATTTACATGATAAAATAATTTGAATAATAATTCAAACCAATAATTTGAATGAAAAGTTTAAAAAATGCAAACAACACTGATTGTGAATATATATAAGTAGTAAATCTATAAAGGGCACACATATCTATAGTAAGAGTAAGAAAAAACATCAAAACAGTTGTATCTTATAGGAAAGGAGTAGAGAGAAATGAAATAAGTGAGGTGGCATTCAGGGGCTTCCATTACTTCTGTGATAAGTTTTCACAAAAATATTTAAAGCTAATATTACAACATGTTAAGATTTGTTAAAGTTAGATGTATATTTATTGTTTATTTAGTATTAAAAAGAAAAAAATGAGATCTTACCAGCTTTATTTGCATTCCTTTAATTAATAGTAAGGCTGAATATTTTCTAAGACTATTGACTATCTTCTCTTATTGTTCATGTGCACATGGATATTAATAGAAAAATTGATTTGTAATCCTTAGGAATAGAATTAATTTTCATTTAGCTGTTGTATATGTTGAATTTGTGATCTTTGGTTACATCTATATTTTGTCCTTAAAGCATCTCTCAACTGAAAAATACCTATAAGACCGAGACATACAATGAAATATACATATGTCATATTATTGAATTGTACACTTGAAACCTATATAATTTTAACCAATGTCACCTCAATAAATTTAAAAAAGACCTATGAAAATGGAAAGAAAAGAAAACTAAATTACTATAAAATGCACTAACCATTAAGAACAATATACAAATGCATGTGGCTGTTTATTGAATGTTTACACTAAGCAAAGTTGAGAATAACCAAAACATGGCACTTCCTGTAGTTTGCTGAATAATGGTCACTCAAAGATAGCAGGTTCTAATGCCTGGAAGCTGTGGGTATTTATTAAAAAAAAAAAAAAAAAGATACTTGCAGATGGGATTGAATTAAGGATCTTGACAAGAAGACATTATCCTGGATGATCTGGGTGGGTCCTAAATTTATTCACACGTGTTCTTATATGAGAGAGGCAGAGGGAGATTTCATATATGCAGAGGCGGAGGAGGCAGTGTGATCTTGGAGGCAGAGATTGATGTGATGTGGCAACAAACAAGTCAAGGAATGCTGACAACCAGGAGAACCTGAAATGGATTCTCCCTTAGAGCTGTTGGAGGAAACCCAGCTCTGTGACACCTTGATTTCAGTCCAATGATACTGATTTAGGACTTCCGTCCTCTAAAACTGTGAAAGAATACATTTCTGTTGTTTTACACCACCAAGTTTGTGGCAATATGTTAACGTAGCTATGGGAAACAAATACACTTTCCAATCCAGAAATTCAGCTTTGCTAGTATCCTAAAACATTTCAGTCATTATTTAAGACTATTAAATACAGACTCAGAAGTGATTCTTTTTCAAGTTAAGTATTTTTCATTTAAAACAAGAAGTATACATAAAAATGACTAAATTATTTTCAATTACCCTTTAAAGTTTAAAAGACATAGTCTTTTATCATTTCAAAGTGAATTGTTTTGAAACTATCAATGAGATTCACTGCAAAGACGCTTTTAAAAGTATGAATCATGTTGCCTCCTAATGACTTGCTAACTTTCATAATTTTTCTGAAACAATTTAATCTTAATTTAGATACTCTTATTGTAGAAGTAAGAAACTTTCCAATAAATCAGTCACAGAGAAGTGATATCTCCCAGGCTCTGGCCCCCAGGAGGGCATTGACCACTACTGGGATGCAGATGAGGAAACTGCCTGCTACACCCTATTTGATCTAGGAGTTCCCTGAGGACATTTGCCTTTGTATGGGACATTTGCAGCCAACAACTGCTTTCTATAATCTGCTGCTTCCTGTAATCTGTTTGCTTGCTTGAAAGACCACCAGGATATGGTCTTAAACTTTATAAACTGCCTCCTTCTGCAGCTCAGGGCTGATCTCTTCTAACCCTGTGTGGTAGAGAGTTAGTCGTCAGTTGGCTAATAAAGTCTCACAATTCTCTCTAATTCGGCTCTGTGGGTCCATGTTCTCACCTGTGCAACAACATTATGGCCAAGATTACAGAATTCTCTGTTTATAACATAGGCAAATCAACTATAATAACCATTTAATAATTGACAACATATTAAAGGGAGGAATGGTTAAAGACAAATAAAAATGATGTTTATGGATTTAGACCAGCATGTGACAAAGTTAGTTCATTTGTTTCATTTTGAAACAGTGATATACTTGGTGACCTTAAAAATATTAGCTGACCTTAAAAATATCTTTTTGTAAAGTAATATTCTAGAGGATCTATATTTAACCTGTATCTTAGACCCAATTGATTTGTTTCACTTAATATCATTTTGTAAAACTTTTACTTTGGAACGATTATATATTTAGAGGAATGTGTAAAGAAATTTACAGGGAAATCCAGCTTACCCTTCACCCAGACTCTTGTGATGTTAATATCTTCACAAAATATTGTATATACTCATAAGTGTACACAAAATCAAACCTGGGATATTAGCATTTTGCCAGTTATACGTGCAGTCATGTGTGTGTGAGTGTGTATGTATGTATGTGTGTGTGTGTGTGTGTGTGTATCTGTGTGGATGTAGCTTTCTGTAATTTATCATATGTAGCTTTGCATAGCCACAATCGAAATATGTTACTGAGCCATCACTATAAGGGTCCCACATACAATCCTTTAATAGCTACTCTCATCTTCTCCTTGCTTTTCTTTAACCCATAGTAACTACTAATATGTTTTCCATGTCTGTGTTTGTGTTATTGCATGAATGTTATATAGATGGAATCATTCAGTGTACGTCTTATGACATTGGCTTCTTTTGCTCCACATAATTTCCTTGAGTTGCATCCATATTGTTGCATTTATCAATAGTTTGTTTCTTTTTATTGCTTATTGGTAATCCATGGTATGGATATGCCACAGTTTATTTAACCATTCATCATTGAAGAACATTTGGGTAGTTCCTAGTTTTCAGCTATTATGATTAAAGCTGCTATGAATATTTATGTGCATGTGTCTGCATGAAAATGAGTTTTTATTTCTTTGGGACATATGCCCAAGAAGGTAATTGCTAGGTGATATGGTAAGTTTCATTGTTAAGTTCAAAAGGAATTGCAAACCTATTTTCCAGAGTAACTATCATTTACTTTCCCACCACAAGGTATGAGTGATCTGGTTTTTCTGCATCCTAGCTAGCATATGGTTTTGTCACAATTTTAGCCTTTCTGATAAGTGTAAAGTGACATCTCATTGTAGTTTTTATTTGCATTTCTCTAATGACTAATATTGTTGAGCATCTTTTTCATATGCTTATTGTTTATTTGTTGATCCTCTTTGGTAAAATGTCTTGCATGTCTTTTATCCACTCTCTGATTGGATCATTTCCTTTTAATGTTTTTTTAATGTTGAATTTTGAGAGTTCTTTATTGGATATGTGATTTGTGAATATTTCCTCTGAGAATATCATTTGCTCAATAAATTCATTAAGATGTAAAATGGAAGCAGAAAATATGAATAGGAAAATAAAAGTTAGTTTTGCCGTGGCTAATTATAATGGTATTTTTATACCAAGGAGAACAACTCACAGTGTCTTTCAGACCCAGGCTCATTATTATTTTATTTACTTTATTTCTAGGACTGAGAAGAGGTAGAAAGCATTCTCGGTTCCATTTTATGGGTAGAATAACTTAGATCCGTAGATTTTAGGTAAGCGGACTATGGTTTATAATTCAAGAGGTATATCTCACAACTTTTAATGGTTTTTCTGTGATTAATTTTTACAGACTAATGGTAGATTACAAACATGAAGAAAATAAGAAATGTAGAGCAGTATATTAGAAAACAGAATACTGAATTATTCCATCTAGATTTTCAGCCACTAAGTCCTGTTCCACTCTTATGATTCCAGTTTAGTTACTTTCATTATCGTGACCTAATATAAAACTTTAAGAGAACTTTATCTTTTTTAAAAATGAAAAGCTTTAGGAGTTGCTACATACTCTGAAGACTAGATTGTTGATTTCCTTGTACTGTATTTTTAAGCAAAGTATTTTTCCAACTTTTAAAAGAACATCAAAGACTGAGAAAGGAAACCAAATAAAAAGGCAGTTACCATGGAATCTTCCACATTAGGCTTGAAAAAGAAAGAGGGTTTTTAATTCTTTTGAAAGAAAAGAAAAAAAAAGAAGCGTGATAGGGAAACCGTTGCTATACACATTACTTTATAAATCTGCCATTAGAACTGTAAACACAGGTTTAACAGTGGATTTTGTACTGTTACATCTGCTCTTTGATAATGTAAGAGAAAAATGTATTTTTTATAACCCCTGATTATAGCTTATTAAAGATATTCATTCAAGCTATTTTAATGCCTGTATATTAAGTTGTCCTTGAAAACTATAGCTTTAATTTAAAATAAACCTATTCTAAAATACTTTTATAAGCTAAATAATGATAGTTCATAATTAAAGCAAATATTAATCTTTCATGAAATATAATAACCAACTTTTTTAGGGATTTGGATATTACGTTTTTTTTCCATAGAGATAAAGATGAAAATAAATTTATAGTTTTATGAGCTCAGGAATCTAGGTAAAGATTACAAGTGAATAAATCCTTTATGTTATCAGCACTCTTGGTTAACATTTCAACTGCGTATATGAGATTAGCCTGTGGATAACATCTATTATAAGTTGATAATCAAAAGTACACTAATTAATAATGATTGAATTCTGCTTTTTCTGGTGAATGAGTTACCTTAATGTGGTGATAATGGCATAGTTTATGCTTGATTCTGTTTCTAGGTATTTGGGTTGTAATGACTTCAAAAAACAATGATCAAAGGGGCTACAGGAAGAATCAACTGTGAAATTTAAAGTTTTCAAGACATATTCTTAGCTACAATAGAAGAGAGAGTTCATTTTTCTGATAAATCTTTTGTCAACATTAAAAAATGAATTATTCTAAGATAACTTGATTTTATCACAGAGGAAAATTTTTAGTATTATATAATTAGCTATTTCTAATTGTCTTTCTAGAAAGAAGTTTGAAGTATATTACGGAGAGTGAATTGTCTTTTATTTTATTTCTCTGTAACTGAGCACCTTCCTGCTGTCTGCTTTCTGTTCCTCTACGCATCTCTCTGTTTTCTTGTTCTTTCTGTCTCTTCCCCTCCCTGCCCTGTCTTTCTCTCTCCTTCCCTCCCCCACCCCACCTCCATTCTCTTTATAACAAAACAAAAACTCAGGGTATCTCATGGGTAATGGAATGGGAGAGAGGGAGTAATACAATTGAATGGAATCCTACTATATGTAAGTTACTGTAAGATTTGATAGACTTCTTCTAGCAAATATAAATATTCCCTTTTTACAGATAAGAAACGGGGCTGAGAGAGGTTTGTTGGGAAAGGATGCAAATGGAACTTACCTTCCTTCTGTCCTCCAGACTTTGCATACGACCTTGTACAAAGTACATTATCTTAGGAGCCAATTCCATGAAGATATTACTGATTTAGCTTAGGAGAAGCTCCGGAGTCCCGTTTTCTGTGAAAAATTATGTTCGAAACTTACAATATTATGTTGTTTTCTGCAGTGCAGATGCTAAAAAGTATGAAGAGTCTTGTTTTCCCTAAAGGATCACAAAGTCAAACTCTACATGATGTTGGCTTTGCATCTACTGCTATGGTTTCCGTGAGCAACAGAATCTGCAAATGGAGTGTGATGCCTCTGTGGGGGAAAAGAATGCTGTCCTTCGTGTTTTCTCATTCATATAAAGCTCTGCATTTAGGAGCAAATTATGTTTTGAGTTCTTTTCAGATAAGTTGCTTGGTACATGGAATTCCTTCCCTCATTTTAACAATGTGAGAAGTATTGGTTCACTTCCCTCTAGAAGCCAGCACCTTGGATAAACCAGAAAGTAGCAGGACCACAGAACCTAACAGTGTTCCTTGGAAGATAAGTATAGTTTTGAACAGTTTCCAGTATAAACTGACTCACTGGCCAGTCTTTAAATTTCATTTCTTCTCCGAGTCAATTTCCTTCTTCCCCATACTCCTTATGTCCCCTCTATGGCTTCAGTTTCCACTGAAGCGATAGAATCTACGTGCCCCCCAGCTTGATGTGCCTGAGGTGTGCTGCCAAGGTGGGTACAACGGTTCTAGATTGGGATTTTAGCAGGACGTGGTTGATATTGGTATTGAAAGAAGAGCCTGGAGAAGTTCTGTTACTAATCATAATTAAAATCAGACTTTTTTATTTCACTGTCACAAGCAGAGAGGAGAGCAAGACAATTAATAGTAGATATTGAAATTATTAATTTTTAGGGCTTTCATACATGAGGGGGTAAAACAGTATTATTTAGGAGATTCTCAATATATGAGTAGTGAGCAATGTGTAACACTTCTTAAAAGTGAGGTTGGTAAAAAATATATCACAAACCTTAAAAAATTTTGTAAGTGACCTAAAACAGTGGTTCTCAGTGCATGTGGTGGGGCATTTGATAATGTCTGGAGACATTTTTGATTATCATAACTGGGAAAGTGGGTGCTATGGACACCTAGTGGGTGGAGGCCAGAGATGCTATCCTTCAGTGCATAGGAGAGTTCCCTACAATGAAGCATCATTCCATCCAAAAGTCGGTAATGCTCGGCCTGAGAAACTGCGGCCTATGGAAAACAGTGTGCTGAAATTTTGTTTTAAGACCTCCGATCAAATTAGTCTAGTTATATAACTTATTTAAGTGATGTGCAGTTTTGCTGAAGTAGAAGAGTTGGGTTTGAAAAATGAATTGCTTACATCCCATTCTAGATTCAAATTTCTTTTAAGAACTCTCAGAACATGTCATATCATAAATGCAATACACTATTTTTTTATTGTACTTCTTTGTGGAAAAAATACCTTCTTCCAAGGTTTAGATTGTGTTTTTAAAAGCTATGTCTTATAATGTTTATTGTGGACTAGTACAGCACTCACAACCTTTTTAGCACCAGGGACTGATGCTCCTACAAGAATATAATTTCTGATGATCTGAGGTGGAGTGAGGTGGTGATGCTGGCGCTGGGGAGCAGCTGCAAATACAAAAGAAGTTTGGCTGACTCACAGGGCCGCTTACCTCCTGCTGCGTGGCCTGGTTCCTAACAGGCCACCAACTGGTACCAGTCTGTGGCCCTGAGCTGGTGGACTGCTACTTTATTGACTAAGAGAGAGTGCTACAAAACTGTGGGGGCATCTGATGCTCCAGAAAGTTTGTCTTAGAGATATGGCTAATATATGCAGGCCTTTTTGTCCAGGAGGTCAGAATATTATTTCTTTGTCACAACATATTTGGAAGTCTCTATAATTAAGGCCAATAAATCAAGGAACTTGATATCTTGCTTATAGGATAATCAACAAGAGATGAACATCTTTGGAAATAAGTGGTAGCTGCCCTTGAATATATGAAATATCTTATTACTTAAAAGGAATACATTTTCTGGGGTCCTAATGGGTAAATTAATATAAAATAGTTAGAATCTACAGAGAAACAGATTTTATTCAATGTATAGAAAAATGTCATCATACTATGAATTATACTTAAAAATTCTTTTTTGGTGAAATAACTCTCACCTAGTAAAGTTTACAAGTCTTAATTTTACAGCTCAAGGAATTCTTTCATATGTGTGCAACTGTGAAAGATATAGAACATTTTCAACATTCCTGAAGACTGCCTCTGCACGTTTATGTCATGTTTTAGAGAACCTAAGATACCATCAGTTATAAGATGCATCATTTTTTATGTGCCTGTAAGCAAAAAAAGAAGAAAAATGCCGGTAATTAAACTATGATGCAATGCCCCAACAATAACAATAGTTCTGTGAGACCACAACCCTATTTCTTGAAATTTCTTTGATCTATTCTGAGAGATTTAGCAATTTCTACAGTTTTCAATTAAATTGCTTGGTATGTCATAGGCAGTATTTAACTATTTGTCAGTAACAAAACATAACTCATCCATGTGTAGATAGATGTTCCCATAAAACAATTGGTTGACATTTTATAAGAAAACCAAGCAGTTGCAGTTATTTCTCCAATGACAAATATTTGCATCACTAAAATCAATTCTTACCTCACTGCTCTGTTTCCATGCCTGTCTGTTGACAAAAAAAATTTTTATTTTGTTTTATTTTAATGCTGAATTACAGCATAATCTTTTTGAAGACATTTTAAATGGCAATGAAAATTGGTATGTGAAATACCAATGAAACACACCACTCAGTAGTGCTGAAAACATGAAAAGCTATGACTGTGTTTGCATATGCATAGGAGTTGACCATTACCTACTACATCATGACAGTTACCAGCCAGCAGTGACATTAAGATACCATTGGTTATTAGATGACATGTACTATTAAAGATGTTAAAATGCAATAAACATGTATGTCTTAAAAATACCTGTTTTGATGAAATGAGTTCTGTAGTCCAAAAAGTTTAGAAACTTTGGATTTACCACAGTTGTACAAGTTTACTGTCAGACTTCACAGGGACTTTAATATGCTAATAAGGATTATGAATCTTCCAAGGGAGCAGTGTTTGGCGAAGTTAATTGCCCATAAACATTCTTTTGGCTCTCATCTTTTTGGACCACTGACTTGAAGAAAAACACTTTAGAAAATGCCAGTGTAGGCAGACTAAAAATAGGAGTAGAAAGAACGTCAAGGAAGAAATTTTCAACAATGACATATCAAGAAGTCAAAAAGAACAAAAACCTAAAAACAGCCCATTGAGTTTGTTAGGAAATCATTGTTGAGTTTTTGAGGATATTGTTGGAACAGGACAGGGTGGAGTAAGGAGAGATTACATAGGTCTAAAAGAAAAGGTTAAGTAGAGTGAATTAATATAAAACATATTTTCAAGAAATTTGGGCAGTGAGAAATGGAGTACCATAGCTCAAGTTGCCAGGGTCTTTCATACAATGTGCTCTACTGGACTGAGGTGATTATTTCTGTCTTCTCTGCTGAGTTCTCTGAATGTTAGACCAGATAAAGAACATGAAAAGCTATTATCTTGGGCCTGCACTGCTCTCAGCATCCCTCCTATTTCTGCTCTGACTCAAATGCATTATAGATAGCAAATTCATCATACAGCATCCCATAATGTATCCTGCTTCCTTCTTGAAACTTGTTAACAAACAATGTTATTGAAGAGCTGTGAGAGAAAGCACTTAATTTATGAATCTGATGGGAGTCACGGTGGAGGTGTGTGAGATGAGAAGTCCAAGCAGACTCTGACTGCCTAGAAAACCAGTCCACAAAGTGGAGTGATGAATGTCACCTCCCATAGTTAGATTTCTTCCTGTCACCACATATTTGACCCCTTTTACCCCATCTTTCTCCCCCTTTCCCCTTCCCCGCCCCTCTGATAACCACTAGTCTGTCGTCCATGTCCATGAGGTCCATGAGTCTCTGTTTGTTTGTCCTGTTCATTTGTTGCTTTTAGGTTTATATCTCACATATGAGTGATATTATGTGATTTTCAACTGTTTCTGTCTGGCTTATTTCGCTTAGCATGATTATCTTGAGGTCCATCCATGTTGTTGCAAATGGCAGTATTTCCTCTCTTCTAATGGCTGAGTGATATTCCATTGTATCTGTTTACCGCAGCTTCTTTAGCCAGTCATCTATTGTAGGACACTTCGGTTGCTTCCATGGCCACCATGAATAATGCTGCTTTGAATGTCCGTGTGCAAATACCTTTTCAGATATGGGTTTTTAAGTCTTTGGAGTTATTATCCAGTAGAAAGATTGCTAGATCATATGGTAGGCCAATTCTTAGTTTTTTGAGGAAACTCCATACTGTTTTCCATAGTGGCTGTACCAATTTGCAGTCCCACCAGCAGCAAATGAGGGTTCGGTTTTCTCTGTATCCTCTCCAACATTTGTTATTACTTGTCCTGTTGATTATAGCTATTCTAACAGGTGTAAGATGTTATCTCATTGTGGTTTTGATTTGCATTCCCTAATAGCTAGTGATGTTGAGCATCTTTTCAGTCTTATTTTTTAGAAGCATTGTGAATAGCAATTGACAGTAAATAGGATTTTCAGAAGAATTTTGAATGGTAAAACTAGGTATTGTTAGCTGAATCTACTGGAACTCAGAAGGCCTCAGGACATAATCATTTTGTTTTGTTTTGGTTTGGGTTGGGTTTTTTAAAAAGCAGTAGGTAAATGAGGAGAGGGGTGAAGAAGAAAGACAAGGTGAAAGTACTGTGATCCTAAGGAAAATGAAGGTTGGTCTTCAGTGGTCCAACTTAGAAAATTAATGTTGAAGGAATGAATAAAGTCCTAGCTAAGAAACAGTAGGGCTCAGATGAAATTCGACAGCCTGCATTTATAATAACCAAGGCACTATAGTGACTTTAGTGACTTTCTATAGTGACTTTAGAAAAAGCCATATTTACATAACATATGACTGTACTCAACTATACTTAGTGTCATATGTTCACAAATTTGTGTCATCAAAAAATTTCTTCCTAAGCATCTATGTATATACAACCATGTATATACATAGAATTTTCAACCATAAATTGAAAATTCATGATAATTCTTTTCCACAGAATAAAAATCTAAAATATCACATTGTCATAGACAGCTATGTTAATAATATATTAAACAAATATATAATAACATTAAGTATACCTTTTCCTTTGAAATGAGTTTAATTGGTGTAACTGAGTAATATTACTCTGAGAAAATACCTGTGAGTTGGAAAATTAGGCTTAATTCCTATTTGAGTGAATGGAGTTTGTTTCTGCGGTCATTGGGATACTTTGACTGAAGAAATTTATCTACTAATAACTCTAATCTTTGAAAGACAGTTAAAGTGAAGACTAGGTAGATAGAATTTCTAAATGTTACAAATACTATTTTATTGAAGATTTTAAAACATATTATTATAAGTCAGATTAAATTTTTACAACATAGACAAATTGAGTTAATGATAAAATCCATGTCTTTAAATGCCTAAAATTACTTCATACAATCTTGATGAAATTATTTTTGAAACAGATTATATATCTGTATGCTTTTGAAAACAAAGAATACACAGCATACTTTAGTATTTCTTGGTGACTGTGCATCAGTGTATGAACTCTGTTGCCCTCCACCGGTGTGTCTTTGCTGAGGTCTGCATGGGAGGGTATTCACTCAGATACTAGATACATGAACGACCTCAGTCACCTCTAGGCCAGCACTCTCCTGGCACTTCAATTTGCCTCATCTATTCTCTGACTTACTGTAAAATAAGAATACTACCCTGGGTAGAACTTTAACTAAAATAATAGTAAGTATGCTCAGAGAGCAGAACTGAGGTCTTTGTATGAATTATGTGTGTTTGTCTAGATGAGGTTAGGTAAAATATATTCCGATTGTGTTTATAACTTTTTAAAAAATTTTTCTGATTAATTTCTATAAATTATATGAATGAGCTCTGTATATAAGAAATGCTAATTTACTGATAACTTACCCCTGCAGTGTGTGTACTTGCTTGGTTAGTATGTACACTCTCTAATCTCTGAAAAAGGGCTTTAATGATATAGTGAATGAAGGAGGTATTGTGAGATTTACAATAAGGGAAATTATCACATTTTCTAATTGGGAAGTTTAAGGAAAAAGAGCTATAATATTTATTCATTTTGGACAAAACTATCGCCAAGGTTCATATCTTATGTTTTTATTTTATATATACATCATTTGTAATTCAAGTATTCTTATCTTTGGATTTGAGCTGGCCAGCCATGCTTTTTGTATATTAATATCGACCAGTTATTGGATAATAGCCTACTCTGCCTACTTCCTGCCATAAAAGGATGAAAAGTGGTAATGAAAATGCTTTGGTTTTAAGATTGGTGAATAAAAGAAATACCATATCAGTTTACCCATAGGGACATCTCTGTTGATATTTTAATTTGTGTGTGAACTAAATGTACAAAAGGAGAAGGAAAAATAGGTGATAAAAGTCTTAGAGAGCTTATTAATATTTAACATGATGAAGAAATATTTCATCCATGATTCCATCTAACATTATGAGACATCAGGAAATAAATGATTCTTGTACATAATATTAGAATTTATATTGACATATACGTATATAGATTAAAATATTTAAATAATATTTAATGGAAATAGTATTTTTTATCCCATTATTCAACTTCTAAGGATTTACCTTAGGAAATAATAATGAATGAAGACAAAGCATTAAGTTTTGGAAATTTACCACAGCA
Organism: Macroglossus sobrinus; assembly: GCA_004027375.1. NCBI lineage: Eukaryota > Metazoa > Chordata > Mammalia > Chiroptera > Pteropodidae > Macroglossus > Macroglossus sobrinus. The sequence goes on along the minus strand of PVKZ01000425.1, from coordinate 761,950 downwards.
TAATTTATAATACTAAAAAATGGAAAACCTAAATAATGAAGAATAAATGAAAAATTAAATGCATCTGTAACACTTAATTTTCGTGGAGAAATAGCTAATGATGAGAGAAGAATGTTAAGAATTAATTTAATGAGAAAATAGACATAAAGCAATTTTATAAAACAATTTTAAAATAAATAAATAAACATAAATAAGAGTGAAAGTGAAGCAAACATCAACAGATGTTGTCTCTGGGTGGTAGAAATCTATGTGGTTTTTATTGTGATTTTGTACTTCTGTATATTTTGTACATTGTGTCCATTTTTATTGCTAAAATGTTTTTTCCTAAAAATATTTCTAAAAGCAGAAAAATATATGCAGATATTAAAATGTAGCATGTAAGATTTTTAAAAGGATTTCACTTGAACTAAACTATGAATAATAAAAAATTTGATGACTTGAGTTTAACATTAGTTTGATCAAAGAATATATATACTGAATAAAATTTATATGGAGAGCAAACATTATTCTTTTGAAAGTAACATACGTGATTCCAGTCCCTACTCTTCAAGTTCCTTCACTAGAACAAATGTATTTTCAGAGAAGTAAGTTTCAACTAAAACTAAATAAAATAAAAATAAAATTAAAAAAATATATATTGAACTGAACCATCATGACAAATTCAGCATGCAATTAAAAATTTGTCATATATTTCCTTAATCTGCTTCCAGTAAAAATTAGAATGCCATGAAAATCGCAAACATGTGCCAAGGAGTCAGTTGTTGAATACTCCGCCACAGTCTTGGTGTCACTGCAGGAATGTATCACCTTCTGAAAATAGTCCCCAAGATGTTTACCTTCTGTGCTTTTGCTTCACCTGCTCTAGCAACACAGTCTCTTTTTTTCATTGTAATTGTGAGAGAAGTTCTAATCAGCCATAAGGAATTAGTACTTATTAATTAATTAGTGGCAAATATTCTAACTTTTTAAATTCTAAATAATTGCTGTTTTAGGGCCTTGGTAATATATTCTGCAACATTATCCATTATGGTAATGTGAAATATTTTTGATTTGTCATTTAAAGCACAGACTGGTTAATTTAATTGGTTAAAACAACATTGAAGAGGCTAAAAATTATATTAGACTTCACCCATGGGCCATAGAATGTTTGAATAAATTTCTTGTAGAAAACAGCTCTGTTCTAGTCTCAGATTTTCCTTTAACATCTTGTCAGTCATCTTTCAAAGGTATTAGGGTTTAGAAGTATCATTGAACCAGCGTTAAATCCATGTGTCCATATTAAAAATACCCTTTTAGATGTTTCTGCATTATTATGAGTTAGACATTAGGAGAAACCATGTCAGGTATAGTAAAAATTAAATGCTGAAATAAAATTAAAAAAATAATAATTTATAATAATGGCCAGCTTGGCAGAAAAAAAAGAAACCCTCAAAAATTAGAAATGATACGTAAATATAAATCAACAGACTTAGTAGGCCCTGGAGCTGGCACTTGACCCAGGAGTATCTGCTATCCTTGGTAGCCTAATACTGGCTTTAAATGAGTCATGTGAAGTTGTCAGGTGATCTAACCCAAATATCAAGCAAGGTGTGATATTAGACCAGACATTCTCTCATAAAGCTGGGTTCATCTAAGAATGACACTTTCCAAGAGTAACTAGGAATAAAATGTTTCTTGAAGAGAGACAGTGAAGAATATGCCTATTTTAGCCTTGGCTCTGAGAAATAGAAAAAAAAAAGTATCTTCTGACAATTCTTAACCCCAAACTTGTGCTGATACAAATTGGGGCAGAAATTTGTATTACTTGGTGACTAAAAAATAAAACAAAGAAAAATGTGAAGCTAAAATTTACATTTAAAAATGTTCCAGGTTGGTAATTATAGAATAATTGGAAGAAGAGGGAAACCGAAAGAAGTGAGATAGATACTTGAGATTGGCTTTGCCTAAGGCATCTTTAATTCCAGAATGAAAATGAATACAATAACATGCCAATAACATGCAGATATATCACAGTATTAGTTTGCTGTAAATGAGGTAGACACAAATGAATGTATGTTATATGATTTACTTACATAAAGTTCAATAGTAGGCAAAACTAATGTTTACCAAGGATGCATATTTATAGGAATATTTTAAATAGATCATCAATTAGGAAATTTTAAACAGTGAACTCAGGAGAAAAGGAATAATCCCATAATGAAAATTAAATGAGTAAATTAATGGTGAGTAAATATGTAATAAAAATAATTGACTTTAGACAAAAACAATGTTGTATAAGTTAAAAATTAAGATTAAGAACTAGAATGTTGGATGGTAATTGCATATAAAATAAAGAAGGGGTGATTGGGTTGGTATTATAAAGTTTTTGTATTTACTGGGAAGATAAAGAGATGAATAACTAGAGTTCATTAAAATAAAAATATTAAGTGTTAAAATGTAAATGTTAAAATGTAAAGAATAACCATTAGAGGAATACAATGAATATAATATTTAAGCTATCAAAAAGAAATAAAGATGACAGAATCTGAATCTAAAACAAGTCAAGAAAAAAAAAGAAACTCAGAAAAGTAGGCCAAGTATAAACAATAAATTAGGAAAAATGATTCTAAAAAGAAGAGTAATCATAATAAGTATAAATGGACTGTGGTCTAGTTAACAAATGAAGTTTGTCAGACTAAATAAAAAGAAGAAAAAAAAACTTAGTCATATTTTGCTTATAAGAAACACACATCTGAATTATAACAATGCAGGGAAGTAGACTGTCAAAGGATGGAAGAAAACTATACGAGGTAAATACTGGACAGAAGAAAGCTGGTATAGTTACATTAATATTAAATGATTTAGATTTTGAAAGGAGAGAAATATTGCTAAAGCTAAATAGACCTCATAAATATTGATTAAAATTTGAAATAAGATTTTATGCAATTAATATTATAGTATCAACATACATAAACATAGTATCAACATGTAAGTTGAGAGAACCAGGAGGAAATAACCATACGCTGTCATGGTGAGATTTTAACCCATCTGTGTCAGAGGTTGATAGATCATGTGGATAAAAAAATGAAGATAAGCAATCTGCTTAATCTAACAGATATATTTAGAAAAGTTCCCTGACAATGAACAATACACATCATTTTCAAGCATATGGAAAATTTTTATGAGAAAAATTATTATTAGACCATAAAGCAAATCTCAAAAAATTACAGAAAATCAATTTCTTACAAATGATTTTCACCTACCATAATTCAATGAAGTTATTAATCCATTGAACACCTCTAAAAATATTTGTAAATTTAGGAAGGAAAATTACAAGTTGCTATCACTCTTGAGCATAGATGGTAAAAGCTAAATAACATATTTAGAAATGAATCCAGACATGATTAAAACATGAACTTTGGGTTTATTTTAGAAATGTAAGTTAGTTCAACTTTAGAAACTCTATTACTGAATTTATAAAAATAACAAATTTAAAAAAATGAACATTTCATTAAATATAAAAATAGCATTTCAGTTCAACAATCTTTCATGATAAAAATTCATATAAAACTAAAAATAAAAGGGAGAATTTTTTAACCTGATAATGATATCTACAAAAACCCTAGAATAAATATCATGTTAATAAATACTAAATGTATTCTCTTTGAAAGAAGAAGCAAGGCAAGATGATTGTTATCACATGGTACTTGAGGTCATTCAACATTGTCCTTGAAGTTCTAGTTTCTACAATAAGACAAAAAAGGCATGAGGATTAGTAAGGAAGAAACAAAATTTCCATTCATTCATTCATACATTCATTCATTCACAGTTTAGATACTTTTCCACAATAAAAACCCTAAAGAATCACAAACTATTAGTGTTAATAAGTTTAATGAGTTTGCTAAATTCCTGCAAGCAAATTGCATTCCTAAACAAGAAGCCTGAGTGAGCTATACTGCCGGTGTACTGTCTTTGCACACATTTAGGAATATTCTGAATACCGGGCTTATTTGCATTTTGCTTACTAATGTTTTTGTTCTACAAGGAAGGCCAGATTTCCTATTCTTAAACCACATGGTTGTTTATATGTGAAGCACATCTTGATATTGCCTTGTTTTTGTTGATTTTGTTCATGACAAGAATTGTCAATATGAGAATGTATATCTTTTATTCAACCAACATAATAAAGACGTTAAAAAGAAAAAATTGTTTCTTTAAAATAATTTTCCAAGTCTTCTCATTGTTTAACAGGTTTTGCTTTTAGCCTCTCAGACGCTAAAAACCAACACTTACATTTTTCATATTTTACTTTAACCACCATATATGCCATTTTAATGACATTTTCCTTTATTAATACTAGAATGAAATATATTAACCAATAAGCAGTATAGATTTATTTTTTTAGTATTGCTATTAACAAACCTCTTGGGATTTTTCAGATGCCGAATGCTGTTTCAAGCTGACTCCAACTAGTTGTCTGACTTAGGAAAATCATACTACTTCCTCAGGCCTACTTTCTCTTGCAAAATAAAAGACTGGATTAGATTATTTCTATTGTTTGCTCACTTGTGTCATGCATTTAAAATGTCACAGAGACCAAAATAGAGTGACTTTCTGGTGGAACTCATGGCAGTCATACACAAGATACAAAACTAGGGGACTCTGTCTTCTCATACATCACACAATTAATTTTTCAAGTATTCTTTATATACAAAGAGCTACTCTATCAGGAAAAAAAACCCCTCAAGTTCCAAAAAGGATTTTAATAAACTTGACAAGCTAATTCTAAAATTCTCATGAAAGAGCAAGGTTTAAAAAAATAAAAAGAGCAAAGGACTAAGAACACTAATAAGACCACTAAGATACTCCTGAAGATGAGGCCACTTCCATTACCTAATTTTTAAATTACCATAGCTGTACTTTGTTATTGGCACAAGAATAATAAAATCAACCAGTAAGATAGTATAGGGAGCCCAGAAACAGCCATATATCTGTGGATACCTGATATATGGCAGAGCTGGCATTTGAGATCATTGGGGAAAGGACAGTCTGATCAATACAGGTATGAGAAAAGATGATTTTCTTTTTGGTTAAAAAAGAGTATTCCTGCACCAAACCATACCAGAATTTACTAATGAATAAATAAATTCAAGATGGATTAAGAGTTGAAATGTCAAAAGCTAAAACTTTAGAATGCACAGCAGAAAATATAGAAGAATATTTTTATGAGCTCAGGTTATGGAAGAATTTCTTAAAGAAGTAGTATAAACCTTGAAAGACTGATAAATTTGACTGTAATAAAACTTCAAGAGAAAACATAAAGGAACATAAAGGGAAAAATCAAGCCACAAATTGGGAAAAGATATTTATAGTATATGCAATCTATAAAGGACTGGTATCCAGTATTACATAACAGATTCTCATGAACCATTAAGATCAAAGCAAAATACAAACTAGAAAAATGGGCAAAAATTTTGAACCACAAATTCACAGAAGAGGAGCCAAAATGGCAACAAGGAGAAAAGGAGCTCAACTTTGTGGTGAGAATGTGAATTGATACCTAAGTGAGGTACTATTTCATAGCTGTCAAACTGCTAAAATGTCAAACTGCTAAAAATTAAAAGTCAAATATTGTGAAGGAAATTGAAGAATATGGAGGAATATAGTAGAAAGAACATTTAGAATATTGTAGGCACTCCATAAATGTTTCTGGTTGTCCACGGCTTTGTAACAAACCAGCCCAAAATTGGTGGCTTAATTTAATAATTATTTTGTTATACTCATGACCTGTTAGGAATTTGGACATGTCTTTAGAGGTCATTCTGTATCCCACATGGCATAGGCTGGGTCATATGGTGGCTGGTTAGTATTATAGTCTGGATGGACCCAGAAGGCTTCACTGCCACATTGGTAAGGGTGGCTAGAAGCTGGATGGAGTTCTGATTTCCCTCTCCATATATTGTTAGGATATCTTTCTAGGGTAGTTGGTGGTTCAGGGCTTCAAGAATGACTGTTTCAGGATAAAAGAAGTAGAATATTCCAGCTTCTTAAGATCTGGGCCCAGAAACTGGCATAGTTTTTCATCTTCCTTATTCTATTGGTCAAACCAGTTATTGAGCCTTTCTGTTTAAAGATGTGGGGAGGGGAAGGTAGACTGCACCGCTCAATTAGAGGAGTATCCAAGAATACATGGCCATCTGTATGTAATCTGCCATAATAATTATTTGATGATTAAATGAAAAAAATCATAAATGTTTTTTGAGTCATGTGTTCTGTGGTGTTAGGTGCAATGTAATTATATTAAGTTCTTTTAAATCTAAGTCTTTGTCCTTGAAAGTCTCCTGATTAAAAGTGAGGGGAGAGAACATGTGTCAACATAAATTGCTAACCTACATATAGCTACAAGGTAATTTAGAAGAAGTGGCAAAAGGAGGTAAGCTTTATAAGAATTCTTAGAAAATCTGCTTTAAATTTGAGCGATCATTCTGGGACTCAAGGAGCAGATGATATATGAATTGGGTTGCAAGTATTTAAATATGTAATTAAAAGGGCAGAGAAAGTCAACGATCATACAATTTTGTTTGGTTGATTTTGTTTGAAGGGAGAGTAGATGTAATATAGAGAAGTAGTAGGAAATATAATAAAGTGAGGGTCCAATTTCTAGTGAGTCAGTCCTGTCATGCAAGCATCAATGCATTCAGTGAGTGTTACCCAGCACCTACTTTGTGCCAGGCACTGTACAGTATGCTGGAGATACAAGAAAGAATCCACACTGTCACTACCTTAAAACAGTTTATAGTATAGCAGGGTGTGGAGGAAGGAGGTGAAGAGTCATGAAAACATAGTGAGCTAAATGCTGTGATGCAGTAGTCCTAAGGAGATACACAAGTTCGCAGGAAGAACATCTAACCTAGGCTTGAGAAGGAGGTGGTCAGAGAAGGGATCAGGTGGCATCTAAATGAAGAAAGACTACATGTTGTTGTGATGAATATGACAGGGGGACATTCCAACATAAGGAACAGCATATGTTGCATTGAAAAGTGAAGGGAGATTGCATCATCTCGATAAAATTAAAAGGAGACCCACCATACTGATAAACTTGTTCAGTCCAGCTTAGCTGGACTATTGAGTTCAAAGGGCAGTGAGATTGGGGAGCTAAACCTGGGTTAGATCACTGACTAATACAAAATTTAGAATTTAGCATGAGGGCGAGCGAATTTCACTGAGTCATTTTAAACAGGGAAGTGACTTGATTTTAGAAAGATTGTGTGTTTCAGAAAGAGTTTTCTCATTGTAGTTTGAAGAGTGAATAGAAATTAAACAAAAGTAGAAACAGGAAGACTCGTCTGTTGCATTCATTCAGGAAGGAGAGGGTAGTGTTCTAGATAAAGAGATAAAGAGTAAATCGTGTCAAGAGATGATTAGGAGATAAAACAACAGAATCTGGCCATCAGTTGGGTGTGGGGGATGAGGGAGAGAAAGGAACCAAAGCAGCTAGTGTTTCCAATTTGAGTAGCTCAGAGGACGATGAAGCTGTTACCTGAAACAGGGACCACAGGGAGAACAAAAGGCATTGGGGTGGTAGGTAACGATGACTGGGAATTACCAGCTGTTGCCCTGGGAATTACAGATGATTTGTCAAGAAAGGTTGTAGGTAAGAGGACTAAGGACCAAACTGAGGAACAGATAGAGGATGAAAAACTTGAAAATTAGACTGAAAACGAGGATCCAGGGAGGTAGCATGGGAATCAGGAGTGTATGATATCATAGAAACCCAGTGAAGAGTGGGTTTCTGAGTATAAGTGAATAAACAATATGACAAGAGGGTAAGTGGAAGAAGTCCATTGGCTCGTAACAACAAAAGTTTTCCAGTGACGTTGGTTGCAACATATTTTCTGTTGTGTTCTGAAGTTTTGACAAACCTTGGCTTTAGATGAAAAAAGAGAAATAGAGGGAATGGCTGGGAAATGTACTGTCACAAGTTTGAGGAAAGTTTTTGTTTTCAATAAGCTAGTAGAGACTTGAACCAGTTGAAGTGCTGACGGGGAGGCCCATCAGATATAATAAAGTTGACAATAGTTAGGAGATGGAGTGGATCACTGTATTTGGACAGGAAAGAAAATGATTTTATATATAGGTGAAGGAATTAGCAATTAGAAAATACTTCTATAATTTTATTTTATAGACACTGTAATGTTCATTATTGCAGCTCTTTTATTTAGATTATATGAACTATTTTCATTTTGAATTTACTTCTTTAGTTCTTTGGAACCTAATCTTGGGCCATTTGGCCTTGAACTCATTAGGTGAAGGAAAATTTTGGGAAAAGTCTAGTATGACTACATTATCAAAATACCAAATTACAAATGTAATGTAATAATTATCTTGGAGTCCATTTCTTTGTTATGGTGGCACTTTTAAAACAAATGGCTCTCTGAAAAAAAGTTTCTATTAATAGCTACTACTATTCTTTTATGTACTATAAACGCATATTCAAATGGCTATTTCCCAGTTTCACTAGTAATCATTTCATTTTAATCAGCAAACTGCAGAGCTCAGATGAACATCTTGCATGCAATTTTATTTAGCACATCTCTTAGGATGACTGAGGTGTCAGAATTTCCCAGGTATGCTGCTGTAGATGCCAGCTGCGCTGGAGGAGTGTTGCCCAAAAACATCTGGAACATTATTCAGTATGAAAGGGGATAAATATGTTCATGGAAGAGACATTCGCATCTTCTGTGATCAGGTTCTTTCAAAGATTCCAAATTCCATACAATTTGTATACTTTTTTCTTCCTGTAGAACTTTTGGTTAGATTCTCTGATCAAAAGAAAAGAGACTATTTTTGATTTGAATGTTGTACCAAAAAAAAAGCCTTATGAGGAATAAGTTTTAAGTACGGACCTGTTGTCTGAATCTAATATATATTATTTTCTTTCTATTTTTTTCAGGATTTGGAGGGGAAAAAAAGAAAGTATAGTTGACCTCCTAAGAAAAGAGAAGGTTAAGATAAAGTTTCATGGGCTAACTTTTCAGAACTATCATAATTATGATTGCTATTTGTTGAACACCCACTCTGAACCAGACACATACAGATACCTACTTTACATATTTTGTTATTTCTGTTCTTTGTAGCAATCCTTGCAAGTTAAATATTCTTTTTCTCATTTTGCTGGTAGGGAAACTACTGGCCAGTGATTAGAGATACTCAGTAATTTGCCCATGCTTATCTTACTAGTAGACTGGGATCAGCTACTAGGATCCACTTCCATGTGACTGTAATACCTGTCTCTCTTCACACATTCTGCTACTATTCAAATAAAGCATTTTATTTGGGCAAGCATTTTAAAACAGTGTCAATAATAGTATGAGTACTGAGGTATTGCTTGTATAGATCTACTTACATATACCTGTAAAGATTGCATATAAAGAAAGCAAACAATTTCTTGTTTTTATAATATACCACTTAAAAATATTGGATAAAAATTAACTATATGATTTAATACTCTTGTAACTGAAGATACAAAAGTAATTTGAAAGATCTTTTTTCTTGCTTTGATTTATTGCGGATTGCTAACCAGTGGAGGGCCCAGCTGCTATTATGAGTGTGATTTGTAAAAAGATTTTTATTAAATTTGTGAGTGACATTGGTTAATAAAATTACATAGGTTTCAAGTGTACGATTCCGTAATACATGATGTGTATGTATATTGCATTGTGTGTTTACTACCCAAATCAAATCTCCTTCCATCACCATATATTTGACCCCCTTTACCCTTCTCTGCCCCTCCCAAGCCCCTTTCCTTCTGGTAACCACCATACTGTTGTCTGTGTCTATGAGTATCTGTTTGTTTGTACAATGGACTATTACTCAGCCATCAGAAAAGATGAAATACTGTCATTTGCAACAACATGGATTTATCGAGAATATTATTCTAAGCGAAAAGTCAGATGGAAAAAGTCAAGAACCATATGATTTTACTCATATATGAGATATAAAACTGAAAGCAACAAATGAACAAACAAGACAAATTAGTGTAATTTTCAAAAGATGGGTCTAGACATGACTATTAACAGATAATATTTGTATGTATTTTATTACTGACAATTTCTTAGGACAATTATACCAATTTTCTTTTCAGGAATTTTCTTCAGTCAGGTTAGCCTGAATATAGAGGGAAGAAAAGGTGCCTTCCAAGGCAATTGCTTATTTAGACACTGATAAAGATGCCTCTCTCCCTACCTCCCCTATGTCATCCCTTTTCACAAAGTAGAGAGGACCCAATCTGGTCATTGTCCTCTCTGAAATTCCTTGTCCTACCTGTTTCAGTTACTTGCTCAGAATGTTCTTTTATACTTCAGGTTCCTCATCTGTAAAAATGGCATACAGATACTTACTGAGGCAGGGTCTTTTTGGGTTTACATGAGGTGTTATTTATGAAGATAACATATTAATGCTTGGCACAGATCAAGTATCCAAAAAGCATTAGTGTAATATGAATCAGAATCACTCATGTGCTTAGCTTCATAACATAAGCACTCTTTCATTTTGACATCTCTGCACTTCAGACATTGGTTTCATTCATTCAGCAAACATTTAATGGAATTTATGTGTCATTGATTTAGGTATTAGGGCTATGAATAGACAAAACATAATTATTTTTGCCCTTACTGACTTATATTTTTTAATAGGAGAAATATACAGTAAATAGGAGAAATAGGAAAACACAATGGCATGTTAGATAGTAAGTTCTAAAAGGTAAATAAAGGAGGGGAGAAAGAAAGGAGATAATGAGAATAAAATTGTGATTTAAATGGGGTGACCAGGGAACCACCCTGAGAAGGAACATTTGAGTAAGGACACATGAATAAAGGACCAAGCCATTAGGATATATTGTGGGAAGGAGATCTAGGCAAAGGGAAGGGCAAATATAATAGCCATGAGGCGGGAGAATGCTTAGCAAGTTCAAGAAATAGCATGGAGGGTGATGTGAAATGTTTTTATATCCATAGTAGAGCTTGGAAGTTTTACCAGATGGATTTGCTTCACAAATCCTCACGGATTTAGCCTTTTTCCAGTTTATCTCTCCTCATTCCTAAGTAATGGTCATTGTCCTCAGAGTCCAAGATTTCCCTCTCCATATTCTAGAATGCAAGCTTAGCAGAAAAAATGAAATAAGTAAAAAGGTATACTCAGTAGCTGTGCCTAAGGAGAATTTATAGAAATTGCCAAAGCAATGTCTGCTTATCTGCCACTGCCCCAAACTAAGTAACTTGCTTCTCCTTGCTACAAGGGATAAGGTCAGATTTGTTGGGATCTGCCTGGATGAGAGGTAGAAGAATCAGCAGTCTTCCAAGAAAGCTGGTAGTTTGGGCAGGTGCTCATGCTCAATTTTGCGAACACAAGTATACAGAAGATTCAGGTAAGCATCTGAGCTTTTGTTTTATTTCTTAGACATACTGAGCCTGAACTCTGAACTCTCTGAGTTTTACTCATTCTTAACTTTGTGTGTTACTTCACTGTACAGTACTTGTTTGGGAGAGGAGATCGGCCTTTTCATGACCTCGTTGACTTCCCGCCCTCTGATTCAAGTCCTATTCTTCATCTAATTCTGCCTATCCAATTTAACAGAACCCTGTAACTCAGGTTTTGAATGCTTTACTAGCGTTTAAATGTTTTCTGTTCATTTCCCTACTCGTTGTTAATTCTCTTTTCAGAAGGTCTATAATTTGAGGGTAAGGTCGAATAGTTTTTTTGTTTTTTTTCTAAAAACATTCTCAGTTCTTAAGAGTCCTGTAATTGCAATGGAATCAATTCTCGGTAAGATTTTTTAATGACTTGTTTTATTGTTCTTGATTTGCTGTTGATATAAAAGACCCAAACCTTAAATTTAGGTTCGATAATGTTCAATTGTCACACATTATATTTTCATGGCTCTGCATAAAAGACGTATAAAACAAAATATATTGTTCAGTCAGCCATCCTGTTAGTATTTACCAGAACTTTTTTCTTTTTTTTCTCATTAGCATCAAGATTTTGTCTTTATCATATTATCACATTGAGAGTAATACAAAGTTAGCAGTTTAGCAACATTTAGTTTTTTTGACCATACAACTCTCCCTTCCTCCCCACATACCTTTTGGCTTCTTTCAGTAATCCTTTGTTAGTTTGCTTAAAATATCCTTTAAGGATTGTTGAACTACAGTGTGGCATTTCCAGTAAACATTGTTATTATAATTTGTGCATGATTGAGATGAATTTAATGTGCATTGTTTAAACACCAGCATGTAAGTTGATAACTAAAGAAAGCCTGTTGATCAACAGTGTTTGCCTTTAGAGGGAATTTCATTCAGGTGCATTCGCTGACATAGCTTTATATGCATCCATGGTTGGGTGTTATTGGCATTTATAAATAAAATCTTGCTTCATCAATATCAAGTTTACTTACTTGTCATACTTAGCAATTAAATACTTTTTTTTTCTTTTTTGATCCTGGTTATAGTGTTATTTTATATTTTCTCTTTCTTATTACAAAAACAATACCTATTTATTATGGGGATTTTGGAGAATTCAGAAAAGTTCGAAGATGAAAATAACAAATTCTTGCCAATCGGAAAATACTATGACTAAAATTAATGTAAGTATAATTTTAGTACAGTTTTATTTTTCTAAATCACATATGTTTGTTAGTTTTAATTTAAAAATACTGTTTATCATATACTTTTTTTGTTCTAAAGTCAGGCAGATTACTCGAGTTCAAATTCTGGCTCTGATACTTAACAGCTCTGTGAATTTGAGCAAGTTTCTTAAACTCTGTGCTTTACTTCTGTGATTGTAAATGAGGGTAGAATATACCTATTTTATAGGGTTATGAAAAGGAGTGCATAAAATAATACAAGAAAAGAAGTAGAATGCTGCCTGACATGTGCTAAACAGTCAGTTGTTTGCTTTTATTGTTATAAGAGGAAAAACAACTACAGTTACCATTTTTATATTCCATTAGGCAAAAGGTTATAGTTAATCTTTACCTCCAGCACTGGTGTTATGAAAAGGACTGTCCAATATCCATCCTCTCTTTCTTTTTTACTAATCTTGGACAATTATAACACTAGATCACCCAGCTTTTCTTGTTGATAGGGATGAATAATAAAATGTTAGTGGAAGTTGTTAGAGGGTATTTCTGGGGAAACTCTTCTATCCTTAGCTGTCTGCCTCTCTTCTGTTTCCTGAAATGTGGATATGATGACCAGAGCTCTAGCAGTCCCGTTGGATCGTGAAGCAACTTACAGAGGGTGGAGCAGAAAGCCTGAAGGACCCTGGACTCATGATGACTGTGGGCCCTCCATACCAGCTTTGGCCTATCAACTTCATGACTTCTTTGATGTGAGAGATAAATGTACTTTCTAACATAAACATTGAATAAATAGTCAGTACATGAAGTTTTTAGGTTCTTTTCCATGACCTTTTCCACTTTTGTCAGACCATAGATGGCATTGCTTGTAAGGCTCCATACATGCCTTTCTATGCTTTCTGAAACTTTTATTCATTAGGATTACATTCTTTTCACTTGCTTGCAAATTGTAACAGGAATATATAATGGGAAAAATTACTCCTATCTTATGAGCAGTAAGTAGTGACACATTCTCACCTTAGTCCCTTGTTATTAAATTACATTTTTTCCCAACAATTCTTTGTGACCTTTGTACATTTCTAAAGAATATATGTCAAATCACCATGTATCTTAAAATTTTATAATGTAGCGAGCAACTCATTTTTAAAAAATTATGGAAAGAACATTTAAAACGAGATGTAATCATCTAATCTTAGTTGTTTCCTTTGGTGTGCAGAAGCTTTTTAGTCTAGTGGTCTTACTCATTTTTGCTTTTGATTCCTCTTGCTTTCATTATCATGTCCAAAAAATCATTGCCAAAGCCAATGTAATGAAACCGGTTCTATATATTTTCTTCTAGGAGTTTTGTAGTTTGGGTTCTTATGCTCAAGTCTTTACTCCATTTTAAGTTGATTTATGTGCATGGTGCAATATATGGTCAAATTTCATTCTTGTGCATGTATTATTCAGTATTCCCAAATCATTTGTTGAAGAGACTATTCTTATTGTGTATTTCTGCTATCCTTCTGATACATAATAGATGCCCAATAAATAGTTGTATATAGAATGAACAAATAAGTGAATGAATGACTATACAAGGCAATTAAAAGATCAGTCTATTTTGAAATGTCTAATAAGTATCTTGTGATTGTTGAAGTTTTTCTCAGCTTGTTAGTTATAATCTCTGTGACTATTAAACCATTTGCATGATTATTTTAACATCAGTGGTTGAATCTGGCTATCTTTAACATCAGTATTAATTGCCTAGGTAGTATATAGTAGATTATTTTAGACTCTAGATATTGGAATTTAGCTTTTGACCTTCAAGTCTTTCCATTAGTGAAAATGAAAGGATGTTTTTCAACTTTTATAAGACTTTTAGAGATAGCCATGGATTGTATATCTGCTTTTTTCTTTCGTGATTTATTTCAGCTTGTTAAAATATTTTTTGTTAATTATTTTGTATGTTCATTTTTATTATGCAAAATTATTCAGAATAAAACATGCATATTCTAAAAAAAAAAGTTAACATGCGGACAGTGTTGCAAAACTCCAGGTGGGAGCTGTGACTGTCATGTAAAAATGACATATGTAAAAGTTATAAAATATACAACTGAAGTGTTTGAAGGAGAAAGGTGTCATTTGGGGAAGATTTATTCTCAAAGTCATAAGAAAAAAAGGGAAGTGATCCCACCTGTTCCTTCTAGAGGTTCTCATTGCATTGCCATGTTTAATGGCAATTTGTGTGCTGTGTTACAAACAATTTAAATTAAAAAAAAAAAAAAAGGAGACAAGCTCTTGCCTTCTGGAAAATAGACCAGTTAGAAAAATGATGCATAGTTGCAGAATTAAATATGTTCATTGAGTTGTTAGAACCACTTAAGTTCACAAATAGCAATATAGGAAGACATTTAAAAGCCGTACTTCCTTTTGTTTATTTGCATGACATATATAAAAAAATCTTTAAAAATATATACATTTATTTTTTTGATATATAATTAATCTTTAGTGAAACCCACATTTAACTGTGCAGTTTCATGCCTTGACAAATGCATATAGCCAGCTATATAATCTATAACCCTATAAAGAACAGACATTGCTATCATCCCAGCAAGTACCCTCCTGTCCTCCACCAGGTAACCCTTATCTTTACCCAACCACTTCTCTGATTCTTAAAACTGTTGGTTTAGTTTTGCCTAATTTTGACCTTCATATGAGTGGAATTGTGCACTCTTTTGTGTTTGGCTTCATCTGAACAGAATAATGCCTCTTAGACTTATTCATGTTGTATGTATCATTTTTTTTTTTTTGCTGAGTAATATTCTGCTGCATGTATATACTAAAAATATGTCCATTCTTCTCTTGATGGAATTTGAGTTTCTAGTTTTTGCCACTTATGAATGAAGCTCCTATGAGCATTCTTGTACAAATGTTTTTATGGATATATATTTTTATTTTCTCTAACTATCTAGAGGTAGAATTACTAGGTTAAAGAATAGGAGTATATTTAACTTCATAAGAAATGGCCAAAGCTTTCTTTAAATTGGAGTATTCTTTTACACTTCAAGTTACTCATTTATTCTTACTGTTTTTCAAAAAGGTATAGACTTCTACAATTCATAACAGAAGACAAAACTTAGATTAGGTGCTAAAATCACTTCATGTATATAAGATATTTTTAATGTTGTCTAAATGAATAGGTACTGTGTTTATTTTCTTGTGAGAAAGAAAAGTGGGGTGCTTCATGTTTTCTAGGGACCAGCTATGGAATAAAATAATTTTAAAAATCTACAAGTTAAATGAGTACTTGAAACCCACTTAATAAGTAAGAAGTTAAGAAAGTTCTAAACTATGGCCAGAACTTGTGAGGATGATTAATTATACTGATAATTTGAGTTCATAATTTAAATGTTTACCCCTAAACTTCTTCTTTTTTTTTTTTTTGCAGGTAGCAAGCACTATATAACAATCTTTAATACTTTTGTTTTCCAGGCACTTGTCTAGATGCGTTACAGAATAGATATCACCTTCATTCGTTGAAAAAAAAACAAAAAACAAAAAACAAACTCTTCTCCAGTAGATTGATTGTAAGTAGCATTCCTGAAATCATTTTACATGTGTTTTTAAAAACTTCTTAAAATATGGAACACTTCATGAATTTGCATGTCATCCTTGCACAAGGGTCATGCTAATCTTGAATCGTTCTGATTTTAGTATATGTGCTGCTGAAGCAAGCATTCTTCCCCTCAAACTTTTTGAATTCATCAAATCCAATACATACGGTGACAAATTGCCTTTTCTTTAACTTTTCCCATTCATGTTTGATGTAGTTTTTCTAACCATTTTTTTATTCAAGTCATCAAAACTTTGCTTTTTAAGAGTTATTTATTTAACATTGAAAAGAGCATAGAAATTTCTGAAACCCCTTTTCCTCTTTGAAAAAGAGAGTTGTGTTTTGAAAGAATTTTGAAAGGAGTTTCATTCTGGAAGAAGTTAAAATCAGTTCTGAATTTACTATCCAGAAGACCTGGCAAAACCAATCATCTTCATCCTTGCCTGTGCATCATTGTGGTGAAGTAGAGACTATAAAGCTAACAGTAAGGTTCTTAAAATGTATATGCTTCTTTCACGAGCCTATTCTCATTTAAAATGTTATTTTTCCTCAGAAACATATTTGTGTTTGAGAAAAAGCAACTACAGGGCAAAATTTGGAGGGAAGGTTGAAAACAGGTACCATGGAAAATATTATTATTGATTTTTATAAATGTATTTGGCAGCAAATGTGTGCTGAGTTGTCCAATGTAAGCATCCAGGATTTTTTTTTTCCATTGGTAGTATAGTAGAGTGCTCTTTCAGTAAACATTTGCTTTTAGAAAATATAAAAGGTCAGTTTTGGCCAACTGCATCAGTCCTTACTCTGCCATCTGCAAAAAATTTAGACTTTGCCTTTTTGAATGACCCTTTAAAAATACACAAGACCTAATTCTATCCTTTACTCCCATAAAACTCCCGTTGGACTCCAGTGGGAACATTTTAAAGTTAAGTTCTGAGGAATAAGGACATTTTATAATGCCTTCTTGTGAGAACTTCCTTGGCAGAACTTGGCCAACTCATTCCTCCTGAGAGAGTTCTATAATCTTGTTGGTTTTAAAGCTTCAAAATAGACTCTATGCTATAAGGCAGTTATGCTTCTTGCCGATAGGTAGGTATATATGTGTGTGTGTATATATCTCACTATAAAATTCTAATGCAGTGAACATCCAAAATAGATGACTGTTGGTGGACTGAGAACCTCCCCTCCTTTGTCCATCACACGTTGATCAGTAGGTGTGTTTGTTCTTGATGCCCTACTCCAGGCTTCCCTAGTTCTCTATTATAAGAACATAACATTTTTTGAACAGTTGGTATGTGCCAGAGACTGTGCTAAAGCTTTACATACATTATTTCACTTAATCCTATGAGATAGCAATTACCATTTCTGATTCACAGTAGAGGAACTTAGGGTGACTAAAAATGTACTGAGAATCACACAGCAGAACCAATATTAGACTTTATTTCTCTGACTCCAAAGCCATGGATCTCAGCAATGACACATCTTGCTTTATACTGTTCTGTTGCCCTCTCTTCACCTATTTCATAGCACAAGGAAATCCATTGTTTTGAGAGGGTGCTGTTTATACACCTATCTCTCAAATGCAACTGGACCAGCTTGAGAAAGGGTTCTCGTCTGGACAAAATTTAAAAAAGAATAAGTTGTTCCCAATTTCTAATATTCAGAAACAACTGAATGAAATTTGATAAATTGATGAATTCCATAAAAATTTAAAAACTGTGGTCTTGTTCTGCTTCTGATACATTTATATAACAATGGCATGCCATCAATACTTGATTGCTCCATGTTAATTAAGCGTGATTAGTGCATGATAAAGTCTTTATTCCTCATAAAGTTGGGAGGTGAAAAAGTGAAAAATAGCAAGTTTTTCAAAGATAAAACCCTTTTAATGTCACAATATAAACTTCCTGAAAGAGCGTTTATTTTGTAAACATATGTCTTTGAATCAATTCACTTGGATCTATTAAACAGATCAGAGGTACATATTTAAAAATTATCTCTCTTATGATCAGAAATACATTTCAGAGTTAACAAAAAACTTTTTTTCTGTGTTCTAAATAAGTAGGAATTTATTTAAGTGTTGTAGTTAAAAGCAGTTTATTGGTGAAAGTCTAGCCCCTAGTGGACAGGAGTCTCTGGTACACGCCCACACACTGAGCTAGTTAGGGACAACTTGGAGGGACGCCTGCTAAACCTCCAGGGCTTCAGAATGAAAGTCTTCAAGACTCTCGATGTTAATATTTTCTTCTTTTCTTTTCTTTTCCTTTTTCATAAAATATGCCACAGTTGTATGTCTGGCTTATAAGAGCTTTATGGTATTTTAATGAATACTAAGATTTTTCTATTCTACTATTACTTTTTTTTATTAAGCAGTGATTTTTTTTTGGGGGGGGGTGCTGCTTAAGGAGTGAAAAGCGTAAAATTTCTTCCCTTTCCCTTTCTCTTCTCTTCCCTTCCCTACCTCCCTTTGTGTTTTCCTTTCCTTTCATTATAAGTATCCAACAGTTAGGCAACAGTAACACTTTTTTTCAGAATGGATTTAGGTTGCATTATAACTTTATCCCCATTATATAAATATACATACACACACAAATGCACACATTTTACAAAATTGACTATTTCTTTTTAAACTAAAAAGAACTTCTCTTAAGTTTTTTTTCTTGTTGAGTATGAGATGTAAAAAAAAGGATAAAACAATTAGAGTGAAAAAATTGACCACTCATGTAAGATAGAAATGACCATACTTGTGAGTGAAATAACATTTAATTTATAATATCCAATTAGGGAGTTATGATTTTCTTAAGCTTGCAAAATCTCATGCTAAGCATTGTTGTTAAAGTATTTTATGACCCAGAGCAACTAACTAAATTTCTCTCATAACCCTGATGATTCTAGTTGTTTGCTAAGTTTTAGAAATTTAACCCAGAAAGACTACACTAGCATTTCATAGGTAGCCAATTCTGCTATATGTGTTCTAGGGCTTATAAAAAAAAAAACAGGTAGAGGTATAACACTCAAAAACTTTGCAGTGACACATAAAATTAGAAACCTAATAAAAATGGTAGCACCATTTTCCAAACATTAAATGGTTAGGAAATACATAAATATTATAATAAATATGGCACCTTACCTTGAAACAAACCTGAAGTTTGCTTATGAGCGTCAGAGAGGTTGAAGCTTGTGAGTGATTTTGAATTGGTAGAAGGAGGGTTATCTGAAATCAGATGGGAAGTTCTAGTACCAGATGTGAATGGGTGTGGCTCATAACCCAAGCTGGTGAACTGAGGTAGCTGGCAGATGTTTGAGGAGTTTATGTGTATTTTGTGTATTCTTGTGTGGTTCAGATCATTTGTATGCAGTTTTCTGCATTCATCTAGTATTGCTGTTGGACAAGATGATGAATAAACAAACATTACATTTGCATTGTCCTAAAATTATCCCTCCTATATCAAATGCATTGGAACAGATTTCTGTTTTCCAAACAGCAGAACTGATTGTACTCTTTGAGAATACCTGAAATAGAAGAAAAATGACTCTTTTGCAAGGAGAGCTATTTAGTGTTTAAGAAGTAGTATAAAACATTGCACATAAGCTGTTCTAGGGTATATTAGCTCTGGTGTGGTACATGTTTTGGCTGCTACCATCATCAGCACAATTAAATTTATTTATTCTGTGTTGCTTTAAACCATCCTGTAGGTTAAGCAGATATGAGTCTTAGTTTCCTTTGCATTCTTGCTTCCTAAAACTTCCAGCAGAAAGTTGTGTGTTTGTATGTGGGAGGAGTGGTGGTGGTGGAATGGATTACACATATTCTTTAAACTTTAGTTGTTATATATGTGCAAATGAAATACATAAGTCAAATAATAAATAAAAGGAGGATGAATTGTCTCTTTGATTAGTTAGAATTAGCTTCACAAAATGCTAAAATTTCAAAACACTAAAAAATGAGTTTTTAAGTGTATTTCTGAGTTAGAAAAATACAAGTGTCTCTTATTCAGCGCATGTGGTCGAAATAAAAGTACGATGAAAGAGCACTTGATTTTCTGCTCCAAATTCCTACCTCTCTAAGTCTTTTGAATTCAATAAATCAGTACCAATATACTTTCTCAAGCCAAAACTAAGAAACATTTTGATCCCCATCTTTCTCTCATCCTTACCCTCACATCCATTCCAGGCCTGCCAGTTCTCCCTCTAAAATGCTCCTAGAATCTGTCCATTCCCACTGTTACCATCTTCTCTCACCTGGCTGCAGTAGCCTTTTAGCCGCTCTGCTTTATTCTTTCTCCTTTGTAATCCATTCTCTGCTCGGCTGCCAGGGTGACTGTTCAGAGTTATAAATCAGATTATACCCTTACTCACTCTGACTTTCCAATGGCTTCACATCTCATTTAGGATAAAATCTAAACTTGACCAAGGCCGATAAGGCTCTACACAGTCTGGCTCTTGACTGCATCTCTGACATCATCTCCCATTCTTTGATTCCAGCCACACTAGCTTTTTTCTGCTCCTACTTTCCAGTTCTTCCCTCTGTTGGAATGTGCTCACCCCAGTCATTGCAGAACAGTTTTCTTATTCAGATCTCAGCTTCAATCCCACTTCTAAAATATCGGTCCTTGCCATGACCCTGCCCCCTACATCTACCTATTTAATTACTCCATTTCATTTCCTGCACAGCTTTGTTACTATCTGATATTACCTTGGTCATTTTATTTATGTGTTTATTTTCTCTCTTCTCCTCTAGAAGTAAAGCCTCATAGGAGTTCTCTCTCTTATTTAGCACTGTATTCCTGGTGCATCTTTAGTGCATGGTACTTGGGTATTCAGTATATATTTCTGAAATGAATAAGTTAAGATTAAAAAATTAGAGGGAAAATATTTTTTTTTCCTAGAAAATAGGCAGACTTTTATGTTTTATAATGCAAATACTTTCAGACTTTTTAAAAAAGAGTGTTGAGCTTAAGTGATTGTTTCAACTGAGTTAATAAAAATTAGTGGTGGTAAGCATTACCATCTCCAAGGCGCTCTCCCAAGTCCTTTTCATATATTAATTCATTTATTTCTTACAACACTTCCTTCGAGGTAGGTACTTATCTCACATTTAAAAGATGAGAAAATTGAGTTCCCCAGCTGGTACAGTTAGTAGGTGGTAGAACTAGGATTTGAATATAGGCAGCCCTACCAGAAAATTATTTGACTTAGATACTGTACTGTCTCCATAAGAAGGGCATATAATCACTGTCATGCTTTCTTACTATGTGACCTACTGCTTAGCAATTAGTACAGGCCAGAAACTCTAATATTTTTTGACAGTATAAGAAGGATAACAATGAGTTAAATACAAGAACCATTATATATAAACTCTTACACACAAATATAATATGAGTGCATAGAGCACTTCCCCACCACAATGAGTATGCTGGACTCTTAAAAGAACCTTAAATATGAAACAGTATGTTTATCAGCAACATAAGGACTTTTGGAGAATAGTCAAGCTTGCTCTGTATCAGAAATTGATTATCTTTTCATGGCGGCTTATAACTTTTAGAAAAGATATCTGCAAAGTGGCTTGAAATTTATTTTAGACTTTATAATGCCAGCCTTTGCATAGCCTAAGGATGCAGAAACAAAAGAAAAAGACACTGTGACTTTCAGAAAGTACAGTGGAGGGAGAGTACTGGTAGAAACACATCTGTGAATAATGAAGGACTGCCAAAATCTGGGAGAAAAGCAGTAACACCGAGACATAGTTTGCATCTTTTGGAACGCTTGCTGTAATCTACTGAGTCTACTGAGTCAAAGCACGGTGCCAGGAATCAGAAGATAAAGTTCTTGTCTCTCTCCTTCAACTTACTATAAGCCAACTGTATGTCTGAATCTTAGTTACTACATATGTATATAGTGATACTATATTACACTCAATAGCTTACCTAGGTGTCCTCCTAAGGAATATTCTAACTCATGGACATGACAACACTATTTTACAGTTCAGAATAAGAGGAATCAAATAATGGCTATGAGATTAATAGTGACAGAATTGCCAAAGGATATATGCTAACACTTTAAGTTGGGAAAACCTTGAGATGGAGGGTGAGTCCTTACTGTCAAACACAATTTAGATATAAAGGCAATAGGAGAAACCCACTAACAGCTTATGGAACTGCAGAATCATGGAACCGTGTACCAGATGCTTCGTTCTTTTAATTTTAAAAGTTGAAATTGGAGTCAATAAAATGAGGTTTTGTATGTATGTATGTATGTATTTATTTTTTTGTTTAGTTTGAGTATTAGACCCAAGGAATTAAATTTAGCATAAGGAAATTAAATATTGAAAAAATTGTCATTACTCTATACCAGATTTATATTATTCAATGAATGAGGGACACATTCCACTGAATGGGGATGTGGAACTAAACTCTCTGCATACAATGGAAGTAAATATTTAAAATTTTTCCTTATCTGTTGGGGAGGTAGGATTTCGTGAATCTTAAAATGTGGAGCGGGGGGAGGTATCTAAAGAGGTAGCAGCCTGCCAGGAGATCAAGGGCTGGGGAGGTGGAGTGGAGTGGAAGGGCAGGGGAAGGTGGTCAGCAAGAAATTAAATTTGGCAAGAGGCCAAGAACCTTCTAGGACTAATGATTCTTAAATTCACTTTAAATTATTATCTGATCTACTCTTTTCTGTGATCCTTTCCTATTCCACCTAAAATATTAATAAATTTAACAACCTACATTCTAAGTTGAGGAGTAAAAACGGAGAGCCCAAGTGGCATGGCAGGAGGATAGCAGCTGCAGCAAGTGAGAAGGTAAGGAATGAAAACTGCTGAAGTAAGAGATGATGATAAGATTCCATCTACCCAAGAGAATACAAGGATTTTTTCGAAGTTTTCTGTACTTCCCCAAGGACATGGGATGAGAATTTAATCCATTTAATTTAATTGTAATAGCAATGAATTCCCCAAAGGCTAGAAGACTTGAGACTATCCAGGTAGCAGACACTTTGGATTATATACGTAAATATTAGTACTATGGAATTTTTGGAAGACTTAAAGCAAAAACACTACATAGCCACTAAACAAGAGTGAGTATAGGGAAATCTGAGATATAAGAGATGTATCTTTTCTGAATCCATTCACTCTACTTCTGGCAACAGTCATTTGGGGATCTACTCCTCCCCTATTTGGTCCATATGGTTTGGTAGGACATCCTCAATTTCTCCAAAGATGAGAAGTGTGATTTAGACCTAAGCCAATCAATAATTTCAGTTTTCTGACTACAGTTAATTGACCCAAACTGACCCAAACTGGCACTGACCCAAACTGGCACCAATGAGATGCCAAGAGAAGTTTTCTGAGACTTCCAGGAAACCTATATTTGAACTTTTCTCCTAGGCCTTGCATTGGCTTTATATTCAGGATCCAATTGATGGCAAAATGGTAGCAGCAGCTAAGACCTTGCTGCACCATTTTGCTACCTGTGCATCCTAAGGAAGCCTCTGGAGCAGCAGCTGCAACCGGGAAGAGTGATAACAATGCAACAACTGATGGGAACATAGAAGGAGGAGAACTTGTGTGAGGGAAAGGAGAACAGGGTACTCAGAGAATTAATATACCAGGTTCTGCGTTTAGACTACATTTACTATTTCTTTTAATGTTCAAAGCAGTTACTTTCATTTGCCAGATAAGATACTTAAGTCTTAGGCTGAGTCAATTGCCCAAGAAAGAAAGAAGACATGAATGCTCTAATATTTGATCTCATTCCAGTCTCTGATCTTAACTGTCTCTGAAATTCTGGAGATATGAAAGGGAGTAATTTGTGAGCTGAGAAGTTACAGGGATTTCGCTTACGGGCTCAGAGGAAAGATAATTATATTCCTTGATTCTGTGGGACTCTCAACACTGTTCCCACCCCTCCACTTTCCTTTCCTGCTGGAGTAGTTTAGGGAACATGAGTTACATTTGTTTAGCACTTTATTTGATAATATGGAAGGCTCACATTTCTCTTTATAATCTGGGAAATGGGTTTGCTCAGTGGTAAAAAGAATTTTAAAATTCTAAGACGTAAAATTTAGCTACTGTTCTTTAGCTATTCTCATTGGCTCTGAAGCCTGTGAATGTAATTTACTATTCACTTTTAACAAAGGAGTATATAAAGTGTCTGACTTACTGAAATTTCTGAATTATCGGTTGTGAATTAATCAGGTTCTTCCATGGTAGAGGAGCTATTTGAAATCTGGAGGGTGAGGACATTGATATTGCGGGGATGTGCATTCTTGCACCAGAAAATTTACGCAATGATTTTCTAAATAGGCAAAGTGAACTTTTGCATATAGTGATGATAGTGGAGAAAATGGAGGCTGGAGCCCACTGGTTAATCCTGTGAAGACTGCAACTTTTATTTCTATTTTTAAAAAAGAGACATACAAAGGTGGTTGCTAGAAATAGATGAGCTTATAATGCCTGTGTTAACTACTGATTTCTAGTTATAGAAAGAAAAAGAAGATGCTGTCTTCAGCATATAGAACTAATGTCAGGAAAGCCTTTTATTTTCTAAAAAGGCTGTTATGCACTTGGAAACTCACCCCTATCCTCTCCCCCTAATACAATCAACAACAAAGATTTAGAGGGGGATTTGTGTAAGACTTTGTTTCCATTGCTCCATTTTCTGGATGTTTTTTGGATTACTTTATATTAATACAGAAAACATTTTAGTTCTCATTATCAATTCTAAATGAGCATTAGCTGAATTGAATGGCATGTTAACAAGATTGAAAGCAACTGTTAACATTCATTTTTTTTTTTCTGGAAGAGAGAGAAGGTACTTCCCTGAGTGTGGCCTTTACTTAGGGGGCAAGAGAAAACTAAGTCATCGTACTTCTCTTGGGAAAACTGATTTTAAAAAGTAAAGAAGATTTTCAAACATATTTCAGATCCACAAGGAAAGCTTAAAAAAGAATAATTTGAGTCTTAAGTGAGAGTTTAGGGTCAGAATATTGTAACTGTAAATTGAATGGTTTGGGCAGAACACATATTCATCTCAAGTGCACGTGGAAGATTCTTCAGGATAGATCATATGTTAGGCCACAAAACAAGTCTTAATAAATTTAAGAAGACTGAAATCACATCAAGAACTTGTATGTGAGTGACCCAGCAATCCCACTTCTAGGTATATATCCAAAGGAAATGGAAACAGGATCAGATATCTTTACTCTGCACTCATATGTTCATTGCAGCATTATTTACAATAGCTAATATATGAAAATAACCTAAGTGTCTGTAAATAAATGAATGGAGATGGATAAAAAAATTGATATATATGTGGCAGACAGATATATATTCAGCTATCAGAAAGGGGGACAGCTTGCTGTTTGCAACAATGTGGATGGGCCTTGAAGGCATTATGGTAATTGAAATAAGTCAGAGAAAGACAAATATTTTAGGATGTCATGTATATGTGGAATCTAAAAAGACGAACTCATAGAAACAAAGACTAACTAGAATGCTTACCAGGGGCGATGGGATGAAGGAAAGGGAAAAGGGGAGATGCTGGTGAAAGAATACAAACTGCCAGATATAAGGTGAATAAATTCTGAGAATCTAATGTACAGCATGGTGACTATAGTTAACAATACTGTATAATATAGTCGAATGTTTCTAAGAGTAGATCTTAAATGTTCTCACTATGAAAAATAAAATCGTAATTATGTAATGTGATGTAGGTGTTAGCTGACACTGTGGTGGTGATCATTTTGCATCACATAAGTGTATTAAATTGAAACATTATAACCTTTAACTTATACAATGTTATAGGTCAGGTACATCTCAAGCTGAAAACAAATCAAAACAACAACAAGCTTAGAGATAGCCATTGTCCTTAAGTTTGCTGGGGCAACTTGTGCCACCCATCAAAAACTCTTTCTCAATCACAGGATTCACTTAAAATGAATTTTTTCTCTAAATAATTTATACAGCACCCAAATACATTTTCATTGTTGTTATTGTTAAGCATTTAAGGATATGAAGAGTTCCCCTTCAATTACCATCTTTTCCCAATCTAACTCCCTTCCCCAGAGGTATCTATTCTTAACTGTCGTGTATCCTTCTTAACCATTTTCTAAGCATTATGTATATCTATGTGTTCTATATACTGTATAGATATATAGTTTTCTTAATAGGCTCATTATATATATATATATATATATTATTCTGCAACTTCACAATGTAACAATATATATCTTAGAGATATTTTCGATGATTTTCTATATCATTTTTATAGATTATCTCATTTTTAACTTTTGCGGAGGATTCATAGTACTGGTTTTTAGAGTTATTTAACTATTTCTGATAATAGGTTGTTTCTAACTAATGTTGCAATTAACATCATTATGTACTTGAAATAAATTTTGTAGTATTTCTGTAAAATGGATAACTAGAAATAAAATTCTACATTTTAGATATGTAGGTATATTCTTTTCAGAGTATATGTGTGTATACTCTTTGTATATATTATAATAGAAACATTCAAAGTACACTCTAGAAATAATCTAAATTACATCTAGATTACATCTAGAATAAAATCCAATTACATTTCCACCAAAAATGTGTTTCTTCATACCCTCAATTATACTGCATCTTGTCATTTTCTAATTTCTTTTTCAATCAAGTAGGTGTAAAAAAAAAATGTTGTTTTAATTTGCATTTCTCTACTTGTCTGATACTACACCAGTGAGGTTTAATATTTTTTATATGCAGTATTTGTGATTTTTCTTTGAATTGCCTGTTCATATTCTTATTTTGTCCTCCAGATTGTTTTAATTATTATTAAGAGCTTTATATATATATTTTGTTTTTTAAGACTTTATCAGTTTGCAAACACTTTCTCCTGATGTGTTGCTTGTTTATTAACTTTGTTTACAATGTCTTTTGAAGTGTAAAAAGGTATTAACATGTGTTTAATCATATTTGGCATTATGTTCCTTAATGACTTTGTAGTTTGTTTATTCCTTAAGAAATAGTTTTTTGAATGCTGCCTGAGTAACGGTTGAGAGGTTAGGCTTTTGTGTCATGATGCCTGGGGTCAGTTCCTAAGTATATCTTTTTCCAGCTCTGTGACCTTCAGCAAGACACTTATCTTATATGTACCTCAGTCTCCTCATCCTAACATACAGATAGCAGTTCTATCTCATGGAACTGTTGTGTGGAATAGCTGAAGTCCTCCAAATAAAGTGCCTATTGCAGGGCCTAGAACTTAAAAATAAATATTTTCATTATAATCTAGTACTTCATAGTTCTAATAATTTTTTTTCTTAAATCATCCTGAATTTACCTTTCCATATGAGTTATATAATTTTATTTTTGTTCAAAAGGACACTGAATAGTCAAATCATATGGTTTATCTTTTCCTGTTGGTTTGAAATATCATCTCTACCACATACTTAATTCTTATGTCAACATGAATTTATTTCTGGACTCCATTTGTTTTTGTTTATCTATTTCTCTATTTTGGGATCTATATTGCACTGCTTTAATGATTATTAGGAAAAATATCACTTTTTTTCAGAAATTACTTGACTATCGTTGTCTATTTTTCTTCTAGATAATTTTATACTTAGCCTTTTTATTTGGTGGTAGTGATGATTGTTATTAGTTT
Source organism: Macroglossus sobrinus (assembly GCA_004027375.1). Taxonomy (NCBI): domain Eukaryota; kingdom Metazoa; phylum Chordata; class Mammalia; order Chiroptera; family Pteropodidae; genus Macroglossus; species Macroglossus sobrinus. The sequence continues at coordinate 734,100 of PVKZ01000425.1, read as the reverse complement.
TGATTTTTTTACAAGGACTACATTGAATTTATAAACTAATTTTGAAGTAATTGATGGTATTACCTAGGACTGTGACATTTATTTGTAGGAGTTCTTTATGTATTCTGCATGTTAAGCACCTTTTTATTATTATTCCTTCCCAAATATGTCCAAATTCTAATTCCTGGAAGTTGTGAATATATTAACTTAAATGACATAAAGGACTTTGCATATGTGACTAAGTGGAGGATTTTGAGATGGGGCATTTATCCTGGTTTATGAGGGTAAGTCCAAAGTAAGCACAGAATCTGTTTGTTTGTTTATTTATTTATTTATTTATTTATTTATTTATTTATTTATTTATCAATTTAGTTGACATTTAATATTATATTAATTTCTGGCATACAGTATAGTGGTTAGACATTTATGTCACTTATGAAGTGATCCCCCCCAATAAATCTAGTACCTACCTGGCACTATACATGGTTATTACAATATTATTGATTATACTCTGTATGCTGTACTTTACATTCCTGTGACTATTTTGTAACTGCTAATTTGACATTGATTAGCCACAGCCCATGAAATGATGCAGTTTCTAATCAGAGGCAAATTCTTTCTCTGGATAAAGCAAACATGTACCACATGAAATTATGTTCATTTGAAAGCTGTTTCTTCTTCATTGTCCTTTAGAGCTTCTCCAAATAGGGCTTAATGTTATATCAATCAGTTTCTGACAGAAAAACCAGCAAACCATTCTTGGATGATGATTTTTTTTCTTAGTGGACTAGTCCAAGTGAATGTCTCTTGAGTCCACAGATGTAGATGTCGGGAGGTGGCAGTGCATTAGATATAGACATCCTGGAATATGAGCTACTTGCTTATGATACTTGTGCCTTCAGAATCTCCTTGGAATGGGACCCCCTTCTCTTAATGATAGAATGCTAGAATACTGTTAGGAATGCTTGACTTTATACCCAAGTAAATCAGATAAATCAGTTTTATTATGAGAAGTATAATTATATGATCATGCAGCATCCAATGGTCAGTATTCAGTAACTTCTAGGTCACACTTATAAACCAAGAGCTGTTTTTCAAAAGGAAATATTATTGTATACAAAGGGCATTGTTTTACGCTAAAAAAAGGAATTGGCAAACTTTTTTTGTAAAGATACAAATTGGAAATATTTTACGCTTTGTGGGCCATGTGGTCTCTGTCACAACTACCCAGCTGTGCTGCTGTAGCATGAGAGCAGCCCTGTATAGTATGGAAAAGAATGAGTGTAGTTGTGTTCCCATAAAGCTTTATTTATAAAAACAGGCAGCAGGGTGGATTTGGCCTACAGGCTGTCATTTACTGACTTCCTGCCTTAGAAACTTGAGGTCTTCTGCTATGATTTTTCTGTCAGGGTTTGCCTGAGTATGCATATAGCATCCTCATTGCCTACTAACACTTCAAGTGATATTATAGTTTCTGCTGGGTCAAATGGCAGAGCTGCTTTCACTACAGACTGAACTGAACAGATTACTTTCTCTTGTTCTGGGCCTCCCTCAAGTTGATAGCCTTTGAAAACACCTAGTAAAAGCATCAGAGCAGCACATCTAAATATGATATTTTTGGGCCTCCAAAATCCAGAGAAGTCTGCTTATTTGGATGAAGCGAGGGGGTCATTTGCCATATCAAAAGGAGTCACATCTGGAATAATTGATAGAACCGTATCTGGAACAGTTTATTTGAATCCTAATCTTATTATATTTCCTATAATGGGCCTACTACTCCCCATATTCTATCTATTCTATGCTTGTCAACTGGAGAATTAAATGGGGATGTGGTAAGAATTACCTACCTTGTATCATTTGTTTTTGATGATAGCACTATTTTTGTGAATCTCTTAGGAATGCAGTACTTTGGTAATTTACTATTCAATACACAGAAATAACCCCAGAGGCTTCTACTAAATTCTTAACGTCATATCTTTCTACATACCATTTTATTCATGAGTCAAGGTTACACATGGGGGTTCTCCTACTTTTTCGATGAGGCTCTTAGGATCTGAGGAAATAACAATAGTATGGGTTTGGGACCATACCATGTCTCTTCTAATGGGACCATTTCCTAACTGACCTCATAAGCTTCCCCCTGATCCATGGAGTTATTTGTGTTTTATATCTCCAATAATTATTGTTGGCTCATAGCCAGCACGTACTAGTCCCTAAATATTTAGGTATTTACCTTTTGTAGGTATAATTATCTTCTTAAAAGGCTACAGGCCCTCTTGAAGAAAGTAAGGAGCTACTTCCTGAAGAGTTCTTAATTTCCCATTTATTTAAGGATCACTGGGTTTATAAACTCAATCAGGTACGGGCATTATGATAGAGATTATGTAGGAATTTGTATTGTGGTAGCTCAAATAACATGTCTCTTCTCCAGAACTAAAGTTTAATTGGTTGTACACATCAAGTAAATCATTAGTAGGTTGCCCATCTGTTTTAGACTTTGTTACTCTACAATCGATTACCTATAGGCTCATATTATGAAGTATCAGATGTACCACACTGTCCTTGTTCACTACATGATAGATAGCAGTCATCTTTATTTTGCTTCAGGCAGTCAAATACCATTAATTAATCTCTCCTAAACTGGGATTCTGGTATACCACTAAAATCATGGAACCCATTTCTACTGCATCTTCTTTTAGAGGCATCTAATTAGAGTGTCATTAAGGCACTCCCTTAACTAATGGCTTTCTCAGGGATGCATAAGAAGAGTACACATAATAAATAAACTCAGATTTCTATTATCCATGTGTTTGAATTGCTTTCTATATATTTTATGAAGAAATTTCTCTCATTTCAACTTCATTTAATGCTGATCACCAGTGAGTCCACATTTCAGTCTACCAAATAAGCAATTATACAACCATTCCTAGCTTCTCCACCTAGTTCACCAAAATCAATATTTTATATTAATTTATATATTTATCTCTTTATATATTTAAGTATGAATATAAATGTATATTAATATTCATATATATTGATGACTTCAATCTAGTCTAAAATTATATTGTTTTTTTCCTTAGTCCTTGCAGAATTCATTATATTATTGATATTAATTAGCAACATCTTGCAATTATTATGGCGTGTAAGCCTTTTTTCTTCCAGGTCTGATTTTGTATTTGGCTATTAGGTATACTGGGATCAGAGTCTAGTAAAAAATTTGGAGACATTAAGGAATAGTGGAAGTAGATATAACAGAACCAACATCCCCTTGCATAACAACTCTTCTAGATAAAAGTTAATGTAGGGCATGTGGTTTTACTCTGAATTTTCTAAAACCTCCAAAATATTTCCATTTAAATTTTTAACATTGAACATTTTCTTGATCAATGTCCTTACTTTCACATAAGAGATTGGTTAAGGCTTTGAATTAAAATGACTTTTAATTCAGCAAGCTGACCAAATTTTGTTTGATTTTTTATCCATTGAAACTTTAGCTATGGCAGATAAGCAATTCTTTTAGCACACAGAAGTTCTCTAGTTTCAGGCTGTGTCTTAAGCTGATCATTTAAAAACTTAGAGACTATCATCACCCTTGTGTTATATGCTATGTTATCTTGTACTGTTAGCAGCCACCATGTTCCAGTGATTAACTTCTATGCTGTTCTTTGGCAGTGGGCCTTGTTCTCACCAAAGGTTTGCACAGATAATTTAATGAAAATTTTACCACTTTATGACATCTGTTACAGTCTCATTCCTTCATACTAGCTATCCCAGTTTGCCTAGATAACCAGTCCTAGATTTTCATCTACCAAATGCTTATTGTCTTCCCCACTCCAAATAATATCTGAGTGTTTGTTCTTGTAAATACATAAGCAAACAATTTCTGTGTTAATGTTTTTAGGTACAAGACAGAAATTGGCCAATATGTGTTAAAATGGAATTTATTAAAAAGGTGTTGGATGGCTCATATAAGCACTAGGAGAGCAGGAGAATTAGCTTCAGAGACATCACATTCAGGAAAAACAGAATAACTCTGCAGAACTTGTCTGCTTGGAATACTTCTCCCTAGGATGCTAGATACTTACGTTCTCACCACTGCTGTACTTCTGCCAGAGAGTATTCTCTTTAACTGTGTTTTAGCATTATGAATTCCCAATTCAAAGTTCAGGATGGAGGATTCTGATTACTATTGCCTGAATGCTGTGTCTGCTTCATAGATATGCTATATGAACTATGTGATTCAAAAGATAAAAGGTGGTATTTTCATTATATTTCCACATATTTATGTACTTTATATCATATAAATAAAACAGTGATTTTGGAATCTTGGTATTAATACTGCATTGATTAAAGTGGTAGCTTTATTTATTTGTTTGTTTGTTTATTTATTTAATTGGCATGGCAACCCTTGGTTGACCTCACAGATTGCAAGGACCTCGTCAGCTTACAATCCCTTATTTTTTATTTTTTTATGCCTACAGCACCTAGTCTTTCTGGGTGGTCTCCTATCCAAGTACTAACCAGGCCTGACCTTGCTTAGTTTCTGAGATTAGACAGGATTGGGTTTGTTCAAGGTGGTATGGCTGTTAGACAGTAGATTTTTTTAAAAAACTTTTTGTCTCTAGTGTTAGAAGCATTTGGCTATTAAATTAGGGCATATTAAAAGTTATTTATTTATTTCTTGGTATGAATAGGAATATCCCAAACTTCTATTTGTCGTTCTCTCTTCTTTGTGAAATCATATCACATAGTCAATTACTGTCTCTCATCCTCTTGAAAGCAGGGAGAAAGCCTCCCACAAAATAAAGGCATTGAACAAATTTTCTGAATTTATACTATAGGTAAGGGCTGTTTTTCTTATCAGAGCTTTCCATTTCAGAGGACACATGCCATTGGAAGCATGATTCCCCTTCTTTCTGCTACCCAATATATCCCCATTTTAACTTTTAGCATTATACTTTCTGCTGATGACAGCTCTACCTGGAGAGAAGAGTGGATAAAAACTAATACAATTGGTTACTGATGAATTCCTACTACTTACACATTCACTATAGACAAGAGATAACAAGTGCTGTTCACTTCTCAAAGCAGAGAGGATTCAAGTAAGCAGTCTTGGATACAAAGCATAACTATAATGGTTTTTTGATCACTAGAATGTCTCTGGAATATTTAGCAACAAATAGATCCTTCATATTTTGTTATAGCCTTCACTTATTGGAAAGGGTGAAGTAGTGCTAAAGAATACTGGAATTTCTTGCAGAAAGAGTATCCTTTAAAATAAAAATGCTATGTTGACAACTCCATAATATATAAAGCTTTTGATTGTCAATTTAATTAAGTGCATGAATCCCCTTTGTTATTGTTTTCAATTTTATGTACGTCAGTGAGGAACTTTTAAATTCTAGGTTCCACATCACATCATGCATCCTCTTATGTTAATTTAATGCACTAAGCTAATACATAAGGTGGCAATTTAAAACTGTACACCATGAGGTTAGGGACATATTTTCCTGGAATTATTGAAAAACTCTAAGCACTCAGCACTGTACAGTTCCTAAAATGGGTACTCTGTGAAGGCACTGTGGGGTGGATTGAAAACATGGAAAATGTATGGTTTGAATAAATATTTAACTTTGTCTTTTGCAATTCAACTTTAAAATTCCTACATTAAAAAATAAAATAAGACTATTTTAAAATGTGTAACTATGTTGAATCAATAAGTTTATATGAGGAGTTCAGCAATTATGCTCAATCAGTTTATATATTTTACATCATATAATATGTAAAACACATCGTAGCCTGAGGAGATATGATAAATCATCATGTGTTGTCATTTATTTTAGAGAAAATTTGTGGTACAGATTTTGTCTAAAAAGCTTGTGAGCTATGAGGAAAGTCATATATGTTTATAAATTAGATCCATTTGGGAAGAAAAGTAATGCCATATTACTTTGGTTTTACTGATATGGTCTTTAGCTTTTAACTGGAAGCTGCCTCAAATCTAAAAAATAAATGGCCTTTGTTTAATAAAATTATTTATATATTTGAGTCTACTTACATTTAGCAAAGGCACACTTTTACTGATACAGTTTAGATGATTGAGAAATAGGAAGTTTGGACTTTTATTTTGAAATAAAAAAGATAATAAAAATATAGTTATTTGTAAAATTGTTTCAGTTGTCTGCCTTATTAAATTAATCTAGTTTCAACACTGGCATACAAGAGCAATTATTGGTCATTATTTGGAAATAAGAAAAAATTAGAGGAAAAAATTAGGAGAGCCAAAAGACATTTGTTGGGTAGATACTCATGAAAGGGCCTTTCATAGTAACCTCGATATGTCCTCATTAAATTTTTCCCAAATGACATACTTTACCCAGGAGGTCGATGATTAATACTAATTTGTGGTTTTCAAAGTAAATATTGTTTTTTTTTATTATGGGCTCACATGCACAGTTTTGCTTTATGGAATATTGTCTTCTGCTAGGAGATATAACCATTGTAGGAATTGTCTTTCTTATAAGTAATATTACCCTTGTTAGAGATTTCTAAAAACCTGAATGTGTTTTATTTCTGTTCTTGGTTTTTGAATATTCATCCCAGGCAGGAAATCAGGACATTTATATTGTGAATGAAGATTATAAGAAGATTACTGCTTCTGGATATCCTACTTTAAAGTTAATTAATGAAAAACAATGCAATATCTCAGAAAATAATTTCTTCTGATAAAATAATAGTGAAGTTAGGAAACTTATTTTAGAAGGCATAGCATGAGCCACTAATGGCAGTCAGGACTAAGAGCAGAGAAATCTTGAGTATAGTGAGTTTTGGTATATGTATAACCAAAATCATTTAATTATCTATCTTAGAGAAAACTGTAGACTATTTCCCAGAAATAGAGTGATGGTTGTAAATGTGAACCAAAATGGGAATGAATATCTTATTGTAAAGGTGTATATATTCACTCTATGACCCTTGAAATGAAAATATATATATATATATATTACATTCCTATCCCTTATATTTGGGAAATTGCTTCTTCCCTCAAATCTTGGATCTCTCACCCTCTTAAACAGTTTAGATCTCTGGTCCAAATATGGGAAACCAATTCCCTTGGACCAGGAAAACTCAAGAATGTAGGAATTGAAAGCTTGGCTATTCTCATAGGATGGAGAGTAAAGGAAAATTTTTTTTTCAGTGTTTTGAGTTATTTACAATAAAGAGATCAAGATAGCAATTAATCCTTCAGTGAAGTATTCCTCTGTAACACATTTAGAAGAAAGTCAGTTGTAGGTATATTAACAGTGTTAAAACAGGTGAGAATGTAAGGCAATAAGGATTATTTCCAAATACTCTCAAGCATTACAGAGTGTGTAGCAGATAATGGTTCTCTTATTTTTATGGCGTTTGATTTCATTGCAACATTATGCTTAATTTTCCATTGTTTCATGAACTTGGCAGAATTTTGCAAAATTGAACCACTTAAATTTTTTACAAAGTAATTTTTGTAAAAACATTAATTCTGTACCAAATCAACTAGAGTACAAAATGTACTTTGAAGACTTCTATGAATAAATGGAAATGAAGGGGAAGGCACATAATAATTTTTGGTAAAATTTGGAGGCAATAAAAATGCCTTTTCTTATTTTAGATAGGAATTAAAGACAGGGCTGTGTTTGAGAACTACAAATTAAAATATATTTGTTGGGTTTGAAAATTTCTGAAAGTTTACATGTAAACTCTTTAATAAATAAAGATTATAAAGAGATTTGATATATTAGATTTTCTATTTACCACCCCAAAATGAGATGAAATTGATAGAGGTCATCTTTCTTTAGTTCTTAAAAACTAAGTTAGCACGGCCTAGATATCATGAGTGTTAATTACTCTGCAGTCAGATGCTTTTTGGATTAACAGTATAAAGAATTACCATTCAGACTATATTCAAGTCAAAATTCCTAAGAATCATACCACATTCATGTGGCCATTGTTATAGAGAAAAGGCAGAGATGGTGAATATAGGTTATAAAAATATTTTAAAATCAAATCTGTTTCAGTATGAATGCTAGGGTATGTTTATATTGAAATTTCAGGGCTATCTTAAGAGCAGCTCTCTTTTTTTTTAATAATTAAAAAAATTCTAATTACAGTTGATATACAATATTATATTAGTTTCAGGTGTACAGCATAGTGCTAGACATTTATATAACTTACAAAGTGATCACCTCAATAAACGAGTACCCATCTGACACTATACATAATTATTACAACATTATTGACAATATTTCTTATGCCATACTTTACATCCCCATGAGTATTTTTCTAATTTTAATTAATTAATTGATTTATTATAATTGAAGAAATGATTTTAATATTTTCTTTATTTTCCCGTCTACCTTCTCTTTCCCTCCTCCTACATGAGTATTTCATAACTATTAATTTGTACTTCTTAATCTAATCCCCTCTTACACCCATTCTCTCAACCCCACTCCCATCTGGCAACCATCAAAATGTTCTCTGTATCTGAGTTTCTTTCTGTTTTATTTGCTCTTTTTTTTTTTAATTTTACATTTCACATATAAATGAAATCATATGGCATTTGTCTTTCTCTGTTAGACTTACTCTCCTCAGCACAATACACTTTAGGTCCATCTATGTTATTGCAGATGGCAATATTTTATTCTTTTTTATGGCTGAGCAATATTCCATTTTATATATTTATCACCTCTTTTTTATCCATTCATTTATTGATGGATCTCTCAGTGGCCTCTATATTTTGGCTATTGTAAATAATACTTCAATGAACATGTGGGTGCACATGTCTCTCTGAAGTAGTGTTTTGGGTTTCTTCAGATAAATACCCAGAAGTGGGATTACTGGGTTTTTCTTTGTCTCTTGTTATAGCCTTTGTTTTAAAGTCTATTTTGTCTTGTATAAGTATTGCTACCCCAGCTTTTTTTTCCTGTTTGTTTCCATTTTCATGAAATATCTTTTCTATTCCTTTATTTTCAATCTCCATGTGTCTTTTGATCTGAAGTGAGTCTCTTGTAGGCAGCATATATAAGAGTCTTGTTTTTGTATCCATTTAGCCACCTTATCATGTGATTGGAACATTTAATCCGTTTACATTTAAATTTTGATAGGTATGTAGTTATTGCCATTTTATTATTTATATTTTTTATCTTCTTCTCCTTTCCATTTAACATTTTTTGTAATACTGGTTTGGTGGCAATAAACTTTTTGTCTGGGAAGCTTTTTATCTGTCCTTTGATTCTAAATGATAAGTTTGCTGGATAGAGTAATCAGTTGTATGTTTTTGCTTTTCATCATTTTGAATATTCTGTGCCAATCCCTTCTGGTCTGCAAATTTTCTGTTGAGAAAAGTCTTATGGGAGCTTCCTTATAGGTAACTAGCTGCTTTTTATTTGTTGCTTTTAAGATTCTCTGTGTTTAACTTATGACATTTTAATTATGATGAATCTTGGTGTGGGCCTCTTTGAGTTCATCTTATTTGGGACTCTGTGCTTCCTGGGGTTGTATTCCTGAGGTCTATTTCCTTCACCAGGTTAGGAAAGTTTTTCATTATTGTTTCTTCAAATAGGTTCTCTCTTTTCTGGTTCCCCTATGATGTGAATGTTAGTATGCTTGATGTTGTCCAGGAGCCCCTTAAACTATCTTTATTTTTTAATTTTTTTCCTCTTTATTTCCTCATTTCTGACTTATTTCTCTTTATGTTTCCTATCTCTTTGTTGAATTTCTCACTGAGATTATTGAACACCCTATAACCAGTGTTTTGAACTCTTTATCTGATAGATTACTTATCTCTATTTTGTTTAGTCATTTTTCTGGAGCTTTGTTCTGTTCTTTCATTTGGAACATGTTTGTCCATTTGGCTGCCTACCTGATTTTGTTTCTATATATTAAGCAGAGCTATGATGTCTCCCAGTCTTAGTAGAGTAGCCTTATTTAGTATGTGTCCTGTGGGGCCCAATGGTGCAGTCTGCCTGGTCACCTGAGTCCTGTGCTCCAGGTATGTCCCTTGTGTGGGTTGTGTGTGCCCTCCTATTGTAGTTGAACCTTGATTACTGTTTGCACATCAGTGGGAGAGATTGAGCCTCGGGTTAATTGCTTATGAAAACTGACCATGACTACAGTGGAGCTGTTATGTAGGGACTGATTCTACAGAGCAGGATTTGCTTTGTCAGGGCTCTGATGCCTGCTCAGACTGTCTTTTGGGAGTGCCATTTATGGAGGTGGTTGGGTTGTGCTCTGTTGTGGTTTGAAGCTGGCCTCCAGTTGTTTTGGGAGGGGGTCTAGTTCAAGCCAAGGTCAGCTGTTTCCCATGCCCTGCGTGGGGCTACTTGATATGAACTACAAAGAGATCTGCAGATAGTTGTTACTTGTGCTGGACTTAGAGGTGCCTAGGAGAGGCGAAGCTGTGAACTGAGATCAGCTGTGATAAGTGCCAAGCTTGGGGCTGCTTAGCAAGAGGTACAGGTCACATTGAGGCCAAATGCTTCTTATTTGGGGTTTGTGAATCTTTGAAAGATTTTAGAAATGTCTGCAGCATGAGCTAAAAAAGACTCTTTATATAGAATAGCCACTGTTAGCCAGGTTGATGGAGACCCAGATATGGTGGCTGCCTGCGTCTGCATTCAGGGTGATGGGAGGGCTCAGTGAAGAAACAATGGCTTCTGCCAGAACATCTGTGTGGGAGAAAACTGCTCCTCCAGCTCTTGCCTTAAAGCCAGACAATTCAGTTTCTCTCCTATGTTCCTAGTGCCTTTCAAGCTGCTGCCCTAGCACTTGTATTCAGAACAAGTGACTCCATCAGCAAATAAGTCTGTGCATGGCCTTTTAAGAGGAATTCTTGGGATTTCAGCCACCTTGTATCTCATTCATCCACAATCTCTTCTGATTTTTATAGCTGGAAGTTGTGGGGACTTCTCTTCCTGGCACTATAACTCTGGACTGGGGAGCCTGATGTGGGGCTGGAACCTCTCACTTTTCAGGGGGTATCTCTGCAGCTGAGCTATCCCTAACCATTTGTAACTACCACACATAGGTGAGGGACCAACCCATTCTGCATCTCCACCCCTCCCATCACTCTCCATGTGGCTTCTTTTGTATATCGTTAGTTACAGGACTTTTGTTCAGCTAGACTTCAGGCAATTCTCAATGATGGTTGTTCTGTTGTTTAGTTGTAATTTTGATGTGGTCATGAGAGGAGGCAAGAACAGTGTTACCTACTCTGCCATCTTGATTGGAAGCCTCAGGAGCACTTTTCTATTATATAATGACTAGCACATAAAGCATGTGCTTCTCAATGTTTTTTCTATATTGTTTAAAATATTTTTCAACAGTTCTTATATCTATGACATTTGTGTAAACCAAGAGCAGTGGGACCTGTATAGTGGCACCAAATCTGACACATTTACCTACTGGGGATGCCTTTTAGCAAGTTTTTCCTCTTTATATGGACTAGAAATTTGGGTCCTTTCATTTCTCCCTCCCTTCCTCCCTTTCTTCCCTCCCTCCCTCCCTCTTTCTCTTTCTCTCTTTTCCATCTTGTTTGCAGTGATATTTGTTTTGGTTGCTTTAATGTGACTAATGGATTTAGAGACATTTTATTCTTATCTGTATTATAGATATTTGTTACTGTTTCAGCTGAATGAAATCAAATCTCCAACCCTATTTTGTAAACATATTGAGAGGCTTCTGTGCTCAAGTTAGCTAATATTCACTTTAAACCAAAAGGTATTGTTTTTGCATGCCTAAAGCTATGAAAAGTCTTGTAGAACATTTGTGAAAAATGTAAGACAGGAGAACTGCATCAGAAACTTAAAATTGTTTTATCAAGGGCATTTGGAGAAGTTTGAAAACATAATATAATTAATGGCCAATATATTAAGTATTTAAATCCTAATATAGAGTAATTCAAAGAGAAGTTCAATTGTACTTTGAATAGTAAAGACGACATCATGATTAAAAGCTGACTTTTAATCATGCCATTGCAAGTTACTAGGATTTAGATAGAAGGATGAAATAAAAATATAGAAAAAAATAGGAGTTAACATTTGCAATGGATTCTCCTACAGTTTAGTGCTTCTGTTTTGTTTTTCCACTAATTTCTCTTCATTGAGACTTAGTTGATATTTTTCTTTATTAAAACAGCATGCCTGTGATTGGAACCACACTATAATGAATTTACCTTGTACTTCTAGGAAAAACTCTATAATTTCTTATATTTCATTAAAATGGGTTGTAGAATTCCATTTCCCTTCCTAAAATTTTGTGATTTTTATTAGGCTCCTAGTGAGGGACACTGAAACAGTGTGGATTTCTACGTGAATGGTGGGGAAATATGGAGTTAACATTTCTAACACTAGCTTTCATTCAGAAATGTCCAGGCATCATTTTCACTGAGATATTGTTAGGAAGAGATAACATGATAATTATAGAATCATTTACTCAACAAATATTAGATACATTCTTTGTGGTGGCTACTGTGAACAACACTGAGATGGTCAGAATATGGGTCTTTTCCTTGAGAAGCTCACTATTCAGTCCAATCTCCTAATTTACACCTGAAAAACCAGTGTTCATATAGGTGCTAGAACTCATTCAAGGTGATATAGACAATTAACAGCATGACAAGAATACTTACAGATCTCTTCAGTTCAAGGAGATGGAAGAAACACTCATTCTTTTTTTCATGGACTCATAGGAATATATAATTAGCTACACTGCTACCAAATGATACCAGTCAGTAGAGTGTCTACACTACCCAGCTTGGCAGAAACTCGGAGGATTGTCCACAAATTCCAACTTAATGAATGATAGCATGAATGATTAACATTCCACGTGATAGTGCTATTAACTGCTATTCTATCCTCTCAAATTTTGTCAATGCCTTAGATGTCCTACTTAGACTGGTTCTTTGACTGCTAACAAATTACCACAAACTTAGTGGCTTAAAAGAATACAAATTTATTATCTTACAGCTCTGAAGGTCATAAGTCTGAAATGGTCTGAAATGAGTGCTGGTGGAGCTATGTTTCTTTATGGGAGTTATAGGAGAGAATCCTTTTTCTAACCTTTTCCACTTTCTAGAGACTGCCTGCATTCCTTGGCTTGGTTACCTTCCATCTTTAATGCTAATAATATCTGTTTGGTATTTCTCATATAAGATTATTAACTATTCTGCCTCCCCCTCCACATTTAAGGACTTTCTGTGATTTTATTGTGATCCAGAGATAATCCAGGATAATCTTCCTGTCTTAAGGTCAGCTGATTAGCAACCTTAATTCCATATTCAATCTTAATTTTCTCATGCCATGTTAAATAATATATTCACAGGTTGTGGAGTTAGGACATCAACATCTTTGGAGGACCATTGTTCTGTCTACCATACTTATTGATGCTGGTATTCAGAGGGCTGAATGATTACTCTGAACACCTTACACTTTCAGATGTGAGCCCAAGAAGACCTAGGTACTCAAAGACTATATAGCTCTCCAGTGATAAACATAGAGCAAAGTTTACTTTAGATGCACATTCTATATACATCTACTAGATCTTACCACATAGTTTATTTCTCTTAGTAGACTAGTGTTTTTCATCTTCAGCACTATTGATGTTTTGGGCCAGATAGTTCTTTGTAGTGGGAAGCAATCTTTTGTATTGTGAGATTTTTAGCAGCATCCCTGGACTCTACACACTAGATGTCAGTAGCATTCCTCAACGCTTCCCCAGTTGTGACAATCAAAAATATTTTCATTGCCAGATGTCCCCTGGAGGTCCATATTGCTTCTGGGTGAAAACAACTGCTCTGGACTATGAACCTCTTTAGAATAGGGGTCACATCTTTATATTACCAGAATCCTTAACATAATGCCTTGTGTATAGTAGGTATCTAGTAGATTTTGGTTGAACGAATAACTAGAAATTTCAAAATTCATCATTGTTATTATAGAAATAAAAGCTTCTCCTGATTCTAAAATGAATGTTTAATATATAGTCTAAATTCAGCAAAATATCGCACATACACAGAATTCAGTTTGAGTAAACACTTTAAGCTTGACAAAATTCATCATTGCAGTGATGACTATCTGGTGAATACTTACTTCATACCTGATATGATTTACTATCTGAATATTTAAGCCATATGACAAGGATTTTCTTTAGACTTGGGCAAGAGGGGCCCAGGTTTTGCATGTTGATTGTGCAGCTGTTGACCACACAGATAAATAGTGCATTGGAGTATTGGGAGGACTTAAGCAATGAAAAGATTCAGGTAAGGGAAAAGATTAATTAGTGAAATTTTCCTCTAATAGTATAATTACAAAGGTTCTTGCATAACAAGCATTGTTTCCCAGAAGTATTAAACCTCATTTTCCCCCTTTTTGTGTTCTCGTTAGTGATTCTATCAGTAGTCATCATTTAGTAGATTCTGTAGCACTTGCAAATGAAAGCATTTTGCCATAAAAAGAATCTATATTACTCTTTAAGTTTATATATGTGTCTAGATGTAACATGATATGAAATATGATATTTATTTTTTATATTAGCAGTTAGATGGACTGAACATTAAAAGTTATGTTTATTACAGTATTATACTTTTAAAACAAAAATGTTCATCTTTATTAAATAATTTTGATATATAAGTTGATATTCTTGTTGATATTCATTTGAATTGATGAGCAAATGTTAGAAGGAAATAACTTTTGAAAACAAAAAAGTTTATTTTGACTTTTGTATTTATTTTAAATATACAGCCTAATATATTTAAATTTTGTACATATTTTAAATTTAAAATTAATTATATGTAATTTTAAAGAGTCTGAATTATGATCAATAGAAAATTATGTAAAAATCTTGACTTTTAAATAATAATCATTTTGATGAAGTAATGGCAAAAAATAAGTGTTATGGAGTAAACGGATCATAATTTGCATTATATAAGTTTTTATTTTCTTACTCATCCCAAAACTGCTGGCCCATCAACAGAAGGCCTGGTCTTTGTTATTTGCCAACTTTTGGTCCTATAAAATCATAGATTTACACATACTGTTTTTGATTTTGTCATTGTGGAGGTATATTTGTCAAGGAAAGAAGCTAGAACATATTTTATTTAACAGTTTGTTGGCTTGATATATAACTTTTAAATATTTGGACATATGGTATGCGGGCCTCTATTTGTATTCTTGTCCCAGGCGGGTCTACATACAATAAGTTATGAGGTAGATGTTATTCTCAATTTTTAGACAAGGGACCTAAAGCTCAGAAGAATTAAATACATTGCTTGAGGTAACTCAGTGGAAGAGCTGTCTTCTCACCCTGGTCTTTTGCCTTCCAAGCTTCACAAAGTCACAGCATTATTCAGTTACTGAAGATTACATCTCTTGCTGTTAAGATCTACATGAGGAAAACACAGAACTAGAATGCACATTAATTAGCTGCTTTCTTATTCCAGAAACATCGAACTACCTAGATAGATCTTACATCTCAGGAATGTGTACGTGCATGTTTGTGTGTTTGTGCACTCATATATGTAGGCATGTGTGTGTTAGAAGTTGAGGGTGGAATTGGAAATCGATGCTCTGTTGGCTTTATAAATAGCAAAGCATGCTGGTCTTTCCTACTATCTTTACTTAGGATCAAAGTGTATTCAGTTGTTTTAAGTGCAAAATGAAATTGCCTAAAGTTGGGGTATAGTGTTCTATATTATTTTGTGGAATGAATTGATATCTAGCAACATGACTCAGTAGACATTGTAGAGAAAATTTGCTCTTTTCTTGCTCAGTAAGTGAAGAATTTGTTCTCTCTCTACTACTTTGCCTCCCTCAGAGTTTAAGATTACAGTTTATAGGTCAATGCAGTAATTAAGATAATTGATTCTGGAGACACACTGCTTGGGTCAAAATCTTGGCTCTATTAAGCACTACATGTGTGACCTTGGGCAAATTAATCAATTTTCACAGCCTCAGTTTTCTCATCTGTAAAATGGGAATAATTATAGTTCTTGTTTCATATGATTGTAGGATTAAATTATATAATATATATAAAACACTGAGAATGACGCCTAATGAACATTATGCATGCATTTAGTTATTACTTTCTAATGATATTGATCTGAGGCTTTTCATAGTCAATTATTGAGATTCCAAAAGATTAGTATATTATTATTTAATAACATTTAAGGAAATTACAAATGATTCTATCAGGTCAATGAACATTTACCTAAAAGATGTTTAAGTAATAATTTTACTTCTGTGTATAAGAACCAATTAGAAACTACCAACATTTTTAAATGATATTCTTTTGTAGTCTCCTATGAATATATGAAAACCAAGTGAAGTGATCTAGATACATGTGAATTGGCTGCTTCTACCCAAAAGACACATCATTGTAGGGCGGTTTTCCTAGTTAATTCTGTTGAATATGAGGAGCAAAGAAACTTTGTAAGATCTAATCATATGCAATTAGTATAACTATCGAATAAGGCAGATATTGCATGATTTGAACATATCTGTGTTTTTAGTGTGGATAGGACATATTTATTTGATGTAAGAATTTTTGCACAAATAGTGTCAGACAGGTAAGTGCATATTTATTGTGTATCAATCAAGGCAGAATACATCTTGAATCATTTAAGAAGTCTTAAATGTCATTAAATAACCTGTTGTGATGGAAGATATTTTTCTGGGAGGATGCGTACCTGTGGTTAAAATAAAGCCAGTGCAATTTATGATTCACTACTTAGAGCTTTTTAATTTATATATACCTTCACAGGAAAATGCTTAATTGTAAAATGAGGTCTGGCTATATTGAAAGAAGAAGCATTTTGGAAAAAGCACTTTGTAATATACAAGTTCTGGAGTCAAATCATAGAATTCTAAATAACTACAGAAAATAAACATTCGGTCGGTCACCACAGACATATTCTTAAAAGTACTCTACATCCATGCCCCGATTTAAGGGAGAAGTTCTTCATGTGCTTATAAATCTTTAATACCTTCTGAAGCTGAAATATTATTAAAATTAATTTGAAGGATTGCAAAACTCTAAACATGTACAATGTAAAATATTCAAAAAATGATGTTGAAAAACATACTAACATTTACTATAAAAATTGTTTGGTGTCAATGGGAAAATAATACTCCATTTATTATATTGGAGATCATGTTCCCCAAACTGAACAATATATGGCAGGAAATAAAGTAATATAACATCTAGTTATTGTGTGCTTGTTAAATGTTTGCAAGCAATGTTTTGTTTTTCCTCTGTGCTTAGACTTATATTGAATTGTTTGATGTGCTCACTCTATACAGCAGCATAAATTGTGAAATCAGGGAAGGAAGTTGATAATATTTTTAGGGCTTTCTGTGTTTCATAAATGTATCACTTGAGGCATACATCTTCCAGCAAGAGAGTGAAATAGAAGTATAACAGTATTCCCTTCAGCATTCTGATACAGATTCAAAGAAGAGAAGTAATTATGTTAGATTTTTTTTAAGGTTTGATAATATGTTAGTGTTTTACCTTTAAAATGTAGTGTGTTCCTGAAAAGCTCATGTGCCTGTTCTGCACGAAACTGCAATACCATTTTTCTAGGGTGGTTGTACTGGATAGTGGTTTGGAAAACCTGATCTGTACCCTGGGATCTATACACTGAGCCCCACTGAGATCTCGAAGAATTATTCTCCCTGCCCCACCCCTTGCCATTCTTCTCTGGTTGGCACAGATGTGTTAAAATATCACCTATGGTGAAATACCCACCCACTTCCACCAGACGGACACTCTAGAATAACTCTGTGTACTTAGAAAATATTTATTACTTTGCTTTCTGCACTTATATATACTATACAAACCCTGTAGGGAAAAAAATTCCATATACCTAATGATTGGATAGCTACCGTAAGTGTCTCAAATTTATACCTTTTTACAGACTTGAGTAATGTTGTTTGGGAACTCCATTAATCTTATTCATTCAGTATGGAGCAAAGCAAAAACCTGTATGTATTCAAGAACTTAGTAAGATTCTAACTGTTAACAACTTTTGAACAGGATAGTCTTGTGACAGATATTCTGGTAAACAGAGAGTTGCTATCTGGTTTTTAACATAGTTCATGATCAAACTTTATGACACTGTTCAGTACAGTGAATATCATTTCTGATTTATGTGAGACTTCTGATCATTTAGATTCTAGATACATTAGAATTCATGATTTCCCCCTTCCTAAACATTAATTTACCCTCTACAAAAGGAATGGGATTGGCCAGAAAATGTTCGAATTTATAAAAGACTGGAAAGTTCTCTCAAGAAATTTATATATGGGAACTATAATAGACAAATAAGTAGAATCGAATGGAGGATATAAAATATTGATTATTTAATATAGACTACACAGAGCTTATGGTTCATGGAAGATAAATGTATTCATGGGTTACACTTGTGGCAGGTAATTTTCTATTGAGAGACTTTTTTTTCTTGCTTTGGGTTGGGATCAGAAATGAAGGGTTATGAGGTGTACTTCAGAGGCGAATTGTATTATTGAGCAGCAATAATCTGCTTCTACAGGTGGGATGATAAACACGGGGCCATGTGATTGGGTCCTGCCTCGAAGGCGTAGCCTTTGATAATAAAGATAAGATGATGTTGCGATAAGCAAAGGGACATTTTAGCTTTCTTCTTATTCATTGCCAGCTTTTATTGCCACCAAGAAGTCAAGGTGCTGTTACAAAGCAGCTAATTATCAGTTAATTATGAACTCGGAAAGACAAGGAATGCAGAGTTCTGAAGCTTTAAATAAAAGAAAAGAAGAGCTCGTTTTAGACTTTGGACAACCCACATTAACTTCTTCCAGTGCTCTGTTGCAATAATTACTAATAAAATAAATAGATGACTAACCAGTCAACTGATAATTAACTGATCTTTTCTGCTGAGCACTGAAGAATTGGCAGAGTCTGCTGAGGGACACAGGACGCCCCGAGCCAGTCTTCATGACATGAAATGTTTACAGGACACAATTGTACCCGGAGGGCTCCATCTTCTGTGAGAGCTGCCAGAGATGTTTTTCAGTGCCTATGTCTTCCAGTGAAATTTAAATCTATAATTTAAATAATCTGAATGTTTGAACCCTATCTGCTGAGTAAACACACAAAGGAAGTCTTTAGACCTGTAATCACTGACTTCTTAACAGGGGCGGCCTTCTCCAGGCCAGACAACTGCAAACAATTAGGGAAATTAGTGGCTCCAGCCTCACCATCAGGCTTCATGCTTGTTTATAATTTAATCGAAGAAAATGTCAAAACAGTCAAGGGTTGAAAGAAACAAGATGCATTTTTGAGATGAAATTAAAACTGCCAGGCTGCAATATTGGGGGATGTTTGTTTAATAGTGTGTGATCCAGAACATGGATCTGATTTTCGGGAATTTATAATAATCTGTATTTTTTTGTTGTGTACTGAAAAATAGGTTCATCAAGTTGTTTTTATTTATTTTTTTCCTCAAAAGGTAGCTTTCTTTGAAAATCAACCAGCACCAAAATAATTCTTTATCAAAATTCATTAAATTCCTTAGGAACATTTCTATGTATAAAGACTTCTTTTTCATTGCTTAAAAATTAACAGGATAGGTCAACTTGTGCAGCCCCTTAGCAGTCTGTACCAGCTCAGGATAAATCTGATTTGCTTCTGTTCTTTTTTTTTTCCCCTTAACAAATATTTATGGATTTATTTTGAAAGGTAATAATACCCTTCAATTTGATTTTTGCAATTAGCCCTTCATTTGATTTTATAATTGATGATTTTAGATATGTACTACATTTGAAAGGACTCTGTCATGGGTGAGTTTCTTAGCTAGACTGAAAACAGAAATCACACTTTATGGATCCAAGGATACAATGCAGACTTTTCGAATCAAAAGGAAATTTATGGAGAGTCATAGTGACACCTCTAAATTTTAAACAATTATCAGATGCCTTGGTAAAATTTCCTCAGGAAAAATGAATGGCTGTGTTTTAAATGACTCATTCAGAAATGGACTCAAAATATAAGGCAGTGCTTTTGGATAGATGTCCAGGGAACTCCCCTTTTTGCAGGCATTCTCATAACATTTGGAAAATACTTGATGCTCCTGGAAGTCTCCCAAGAGGAAGTGGAGACAGTGGTGATGTGGATCTCCTGCTTCCAAGAAATGGCTTGGAGAGACATTTGTAGGCAAACCTTGATGGCATGAGCTGAAGTTAAGATGGAGAAACAGGATGAACAGGTTATATAAAGAGGGGGAGCAAGGAAAGACTAGAAGTAAGGCAGAAACTGATCAAATATGCCATGGACTCATTTCTGTGTAACACCGAGAGTTGGAAGGAAATGTAGAGTGTCTATTTTAGTCTTAGCTTTTGATGTTTGCAGTTCACTTAGGTCCAGAGAAGTGGAACAACATGCTCGTAGTTTAGCAGATAGATGATAATTGAGATGATCCTATATCTTTACTCCACACTACTGATTTTTACCCTGCAGCTAACTAGCACTCAGACATTTATGAAGTACCTTCTATGGCCAGGTGTTTTCTAGGCAATGAATACAATAGTAAACAGGATAGATTTCTCATCTTTTAGTTGGTGGCAGACTATAAACAGACAAACATAAGTTAGACAGTTTTAGGTACATATAAGAGCTATGATGAAGATTAAAGAAGGGAATGCGATAGAGAATGGCCAAAGATAATAGTTTAACTTTGGCAATCAAGAAAGGCCTCTTTGAAGATACTGATTTTGAGTTGATAGTCAAAACGTAAGAAAATAACCGTGTGATGATCGTTGGGGATAGAGTGTTCCAAATTGAAGAAGAGTAGATACAAGGACTCTTAGATGGAAACAAGCTTGGCATGTGCAATAGGTAACAATAAGGTGAGTGTGGCTGGTCATAAGGAACAAGAGGTAGAATACAGAGGGAAGTGGAGAGCAGCCAGAGTGGTTGGTAATTAGTGGTTACTAATCCATAGTAAGGTTTTAAAACTTATTCTAAGCATCTGTGAAGTAGATAATATGTCAAATATCCTCAATTCTCTAACTTTTCTGTGTTTATGCCTTTCACAATGTAAATTTACACCACTTCCATCAAGAGTCTGAGTCTATTTTGCTGTGCTTGGATTCTAGGATAGTTTGGTGACTTGCTTGGCCAATAGAATGGCATGAGAGTTTCAAACTAGTTTCATAAGGAGTTATGTATGTTTCTTTGTACTCTTTTGGAATCCTCTGGCTTTGCCCTGAGAACAAGCCTGGTCTGTCCTGCTGCATGATGACAGATATGTGGCTCAGTCACATCATTGCCCATGCAACAGTCAACCAACTACTTGACAAGTAAGTGAAATCATCCTAGATCAAAAGCCCCTAGCTGAACTGTCAATTGACTGTAGGCACATTAGAGAGTCAAGCAAAACTGTCCAACTGACCTGTACACATGTGAGAAAGAATAAATGATTGTTGTTTTCAGATACTAAGGTTAGGGGTCATTATTAAGTAGCCATGAACTTCTGATACCATAGGGAGAGCCATTGGACAGTTTGATGTAGGGTAGTGACATATCTGATCAAGGTAGTGGTAAAGACCATTCTGACTGCTGTGCAAAGGCAGGAAGACAATGTAGGGGCTGTTGCAATTGCCCAGGATAGATATTGCTTGAGCTATGTTAAAAAATATAAGCGATGATAAAAATATAGGCAAGGTATACATTTAGGCAAGGTTACTACTAGCTCTAGATAAGAGGTAAATACCCCACTTATTTTGATTTCTGATTAACTATCTCATGTGCAGATATTGGCCCAAATTTCTTTCTCATGTCTAGGCTATAGACAGAGATGTTTATAGTTTCTAACATTCAAAAATAGTTTCTGTTCATTGGATCATTTTGTTCACTATTGTATATGCAGCCCTTTCACATCATGAATATATTCAATAAATATTAATTAATAAATGACTGATGTGTCATGATCAAACTAAATGCAGTTAGTTGCGGTCAAACGTTTCATAGTTTCCTCACAAATATTACAAAACTTCAAGGGTCTGTTCTGTGTTTCAGTTTTTCCATCTGTAAAATAGGAAGATTAAACTACATATAGCTTATGAAAAATCCTTTCTGTATCTGAAGTTCATATATATTAATTTCTTTTTATGATATTGCTTTTCAGAATTGCTTTTGGATAGGCCCAGTTTAGGATTTGTTACTCATCTGCCAGAAAACAGAAAATAATTATGGCATTTTTTTTTTCTTTCGTAGGAAAGAAATGTACATTTCTAAAAAGTGATCATTTTAGTCCTAAATCTAGGAACTACTAATGACAATTTTTCAAGCCATTTTTTAATGACAGTCAATTGAAAGAGCAATTATGCAAGATTATTAGCATGACAGAACTCATATTTTGAATGCTATGTATTTTGCATTTTCTGAAAACCTCAAATACTTTGGAGAAATAGGCAGGTAAAAAATAAAAAGTAGAAACTCATCAACTCAATGGAGTATTTGTCTGCTAAAATGATGGTTATGAACACTATATCACAATTTAGAAACTGATAATGTGCTTTCTGATATGGATAAAATTACAGTGCTATGTAAGTGAGCACTTATATTTTTCTAAGAGGCTTATGATTTACAACAGCCCTGTTAGGTTAATAATAGTATTATCCCAATTTTACAAATAAAGAAACTGAGAAATAAGTGGATAAAGTAATTTGTGCAAAGTCACATAGCTGGTATGGGATCTCTACTTTTCAAAACAGTACTAGATGTCTTAGGCAATATAATTGAGATAAGAAGAGGAAGGGATAATTATTGAATCAGAAAAGTCAAACATTATTTGTTTGTGAAATGGTCACCCACTTAGAAAATTTGAATCACTTGAAAAACCTTTATTATAAGAGAGTAAGGTGATCACTTAAAAACAATCAAGAGTTTTCTTACATTCTAGTCAAAGGCAATCATAGAATACAATGCAAAAAATATCGTTTAAAATGCAATGTTAAAAATTAAATAGGAATCAAGCCAACAAGGATCATACATGATGGGTGTATAGCTTGGCTTTAAAGTTTTATATCTGGCTTTGAAGGTGAAACTCTCTAATAGGCAGAAGAGGGACCCAAGAAAATAAAGTTTTGCTGATTTTTAAAATTAATGAGTAAAGTAATCGAAGAACTTCTATATTTTTTAATACTGAAAACTAGTGTCACAGAAAGTTATTTTTTAATTTTAAAATACTGAATGTAGACTTTTATAGTGTTTATCATTATTCTGGAACGGTTCCCCTGTACATACAATAAATGTGAAGAGCTGCTTAGTTTCCCTTTTTGTTTTGCAAATGATACCAAGTCATTTTCTTCCTTTTTGCCTAATTCAACCCCATTTTACTTATTTTCTCTTTTACACCCATCACTGTATGAAGTCAAATTGACACAAATAATAGAAAAAAAAGGAAATTATTTTAGTTTTGGATTCATAGAAGCCTCATAGAAGGTACAGTGAGCTATTTTAGGTAGGATGTTAAGGCTGTTTGCATCATGGGACCTCCACTTGGGTCATTTCTTTAGAACCCACAGACAGCCTTAGTGGGAAAAAAGAAACAGGCTTTTTTGTGTGGGCAGAAAACTGTGCCCTCATGAGGACAATTAGTCTCATGAGCCAGCTTCTTTCTAAATTACTGTAATGCGACTTGTATAAGGGGCAAAAAAATTGGTTAAGGATATTAATTTCAGAATTTAACTCAGGTTTTCTTCTATGATAGGAGGGCTTTATTCTGAAGATTCTAAGGCACTCAGGGAATTGAATTCTATGGTCTATAAGAGAAGTCTGCCATAGGTGAGGATATGGAGATGCACTGCATTCGAATTTCGATTATGAGATAAGCAATTAATGTTCTGTCCTTCCTGAATGTTCCTCTGATAAACTTGAAACATTTGTCCATCCACCCATTCGTCCACCCACCGATCCATTTATACAAATAAAGAACTCATAACTAGTATGTTTAGAATACTATGTTAAGAGTTTGGAAGGGGTACAAGAATAAAAAGGAATAATGTACTAATTCGGGTTTTAATTTGATAAAAATTGTCCATAGTCTTATACCTCTCCCCTTATAGAGAGTCAAAATTTATTTGATTACACATTCTGCTGGATAATATCTAGTAATACCATTATTTACTGCTCTAAATAAATGCTTACTAAAATTAAATGAAGAAAGCTATGATTATAGCCAAATTATTTTCATTCTTAGGTGATTCCAGCTAAGAAAGTATCCTGGGTTGTGGAACTTTCCATGCCCTTAGAAAATATTTCTAAAACACCTGTAATCTTGGTCTGTGTTTTAGCCTTAATTTCCTCATTTTCTCACTGCTCTTCCATTACCTACCTTACTTTGCTCTATTCAAAGAGGCATAGTTCTCAAAGCATGGGCATTTTTGTGATGGACATGCACTTCACAAAAATCTGGATCCAAGGCTATTAGTTTAGTTCTCTTCTAGGATTGCTGCTATTGCTATGGGGTTGATTGTTAATGTCCTCTGTCTTAATGTCAAGGAATTAGAAGCTATCACAATTGTAGGGCCAGTGAGGAACATAAGAAATCTGATGGAAGATGAACTTCTTTGAAAATAGCCTACCAGCAGGGCTATGTGCAGCTACTTTAGCCCATCAAAGCTCTCTTGGAACATTTTCAGGAAGAACTTGATTGTAAGCTATGCCTGGCTGCCTCCACTTCTCATTTCAACAACACTGGGCATATTTTTTAAACTCTTCTGAGCATAATAACAGGCAAGCGACCCAGTAATGCAAGGGTATAATTCCACTGAGGGGTGCTGGCGGTGACATGTACCATGAAGTCAGAATCTGAGTGGTTTGTCACCAGAACCCCCAGGGTAGAATTATAGCCTCATTCATTTCTTGCTTATTTTCTTTAATATGTGGATGTCCTTTTGCCTCTCCCATCATCTCCTGTAGTTCTTGCCCCTGATTTCCTGGCCACCAAAGAATACTTTATCTCCTACTTTTATGATAATTTCCTGTATCATAAGCTCCAACTCTGTGATATGGACTTGTCTCAGCTTTCTATCCTTATTCTTGTCAAGAGATTTGCTAGTGCAAAATCAGATTACCCAAAGGGTCATTGGAATTGGGTCCTGGAAGCAGAGACAGTAGGGCTCTGTGCAGCCTTGCTTATAAGGGAGGTTAGCTTTAGATGTGAACAGAGAAGCAATGCTGGAGCAGGCCGAGGCTTGAGAACTGTAGGAAAAACTGGTAGCACAACAGATGAGATCCAAACATGGAAGAAGGAAGAAGTTTGGTGAATCTGTAAGTATAAGTACATATACATATATCTCCTTGTATATATAGTTTTCACGAATATATCCATGTGTTTATTCATGACACTAGCATAAAATAACAGTAATAGCTTTAAACTACGAGAGCTTACTTGAATGTTCCCCGGATTCCACATGTTTCGGCCAGTGAATTGTGTCTGATTTTAATTAAATTGCAGTGGGACTCCAGAAGCGTCGATAAGGAGCACATATCTTCACTGCTGGGCTCCCTGAAGAGAGGGTGCAGGGGTTTAACATACTACAACCCATAGGAGAAAGCATTATTAGTCTCTGGTAACCAGTTTCCAGTTGATGGCTGCTTCCAAAGCCTTTCTCGAGCAAATGGTCCCTCCCCTATTTACTTTCTCTTTTCCTGTGTTTGTGTACTGTTTGCATCCAGAGCTCTTACATAGGATATTGCCAGTTGCTATACCTGATACCTGGGAATTTTAGTTTATCTTTTACTCGAATTTAGTTCATCTTTTCCTGTGAAGAAATAGCATCCCAGGCCTGGAATGCTGATGGATGATATTTTCTATAGTGAGTGTTTTTTACTAAAGGCCAAGTACTAGTTTAGTTCATCTATGTTTTATGACAGCCTCCAAGAGTTACGTACGATCGATATTCCATTGTATTCCTGCAAACACTGAAATTTTTAGTTCTGTTGAGTAATTTGCCCAAGGTCACAACACTACAAAATAGTAGAATTATGATTTGAACTCAGGTCTTCTGCCTTGTAAACTGGCTACACGATCTTCAAGGACTTATAAATTGGAAACTAGGCCCACAGAAAGCAGGATTTGTTTGGGTCTTGGCAGTTGGAGGTGAGTTCAATAATTAGATGAGGACATAGAATGGGACCCACAAGGCCCTTTACTCTAATTTCCCATTTGCATTTCTCCCTCACTCCCCTGGTTAAGCAAGGTCATACTAATTCACTATCTAAGAATCTCATTCTCTCCTCTATTTAATATGGACCCATAACATTTCTTGATTCTGATGTTAGGATTTGCCTTACTTCAATACCCACCCCCAGTGTTATGTAAGGTAATAAATTCTCTATTTAAGCTTGTTTAAGTTTGTTTTCTATATTGATAATCATCAACATTTCAAACGCTATTCTTTCCAGTAGTGCAGATTTCATGTCATTTTTCTATGTTTTAACTGTAGAACAGTGTTGAACACATCTTTTTATTTCTTCTTCTTTCTAATGGGGCGCCTCTAATTTTTATGATTCAGTGTGAATTTATTTTTGATTTCTATTTATTTTTTCATATAGTTAAAGCAGAATCCATCTATTCTTTTCTTTTATTTCTTTTTAGGATTTCAGTTTTTTAGGATCAAAAATGTTTTTGGCATTTAGTAATATAATATAGTTTTTTTTTTTCCTCTAACCTATTAATACAATACATAGCATTAATAGAATGTCTAATGTTAAACCATTCTTGCTCTCTGGAATAAATCTACTTAGTCATGCTATATTCTTTTTTTAATACACTGCTGGATTCAATTTGCTAATATAGTATTTAGAATTTCTGCATCCATATTCATGAGGATAATCTTCTATTTTGTAGTAGTGCTCAGTATTTTTGTGAGGGTTATGCAAGACTTGTAAAATGAATTGGGAAGCTTTCTATTTCTTTTTCTAAGTTCTGGAATAGCTTAAACAGATAATTTTTCTCTTGCTGTTTTAATAGAACTTTCTCATACAAGTAATGAGGCCTGACAACTTCTCTGAGAGGTATTTCTTAACAATTAAAAAAATATATTTTCTTTCTTTTTTTTAATTTTTATTCTTTTACTAAGTGGATTCTAAATTTTACTAAGTAAATTTTATGTTTTTTTCCCCCAGTCTTTTATAGTTATTTGCTTCATTTGTATACTTTTATTATCTCCTAAATCATCTCCAAATCAGAATTTGTTCCCATTCCCAGCTAATGATGAGTTTTGACTATGTGATAGATGTTATTCAAGACATCAGGGCATAACTGTTACCTCTAAGTTCACTAAAAACATTTTTTGTTGTCTCTTCCTTTTTGTAGAAGAATTACCAAATGTTAGAGTTTCATTTATCATTTCGTTTTTGTCTTCTAATAAATTGGAGTTTTTTCGTACTAATTCCCGTGTCCCACTTTCTTTTGTTCACTTCCTTACCACTCACATTTGGAGTATTCACTGCTAGATTTGGCTTACTTTTTATTAATTTTTTTTATTTTTATGCTTATGTTTTCTTGCTTTTGTTTTCTTATATTTTGCTGTACTTGATTGGCTACTTGTTATTTTTATTTCTTCAGATGTCTTAGAAGTTATAGATTATTGTTGTATTCTTATGATTAACATTTTTTTAATTTAAAATGTTTTATTTTTATAAGTATTAAGAATAAATTATATTTATTTTGTTGTATTTGTAAGTTTTATCTTAAAAACAATAAGAATATTTGTAAGTTTTATCTTAAAAACAATAAGAATGTTTTATTTTTGTAAGTATTAAGAATAAATCATATTTATTTTGTTGTATTTGTAAGTTTTATCTTAAAAAAAATAAGAATTTTATCTTAAAAACAATAAGAAATAGTTTAACTACTGTTTTCCCTCAGCTTCTATAACAGAATACTAGAGACTGGGTGCTTTAAACAACAGAAATTTATTTTTCACAGTTCTAGAGGTTAAGGTCAAAATTAAGGTGCTAGTAGATCTGGTGTCTGGTGAAGGTACTTTTCCTGGTTTGCAGAGGGTTATTTTCTCGTTATATACTCACATGGCAGAGAGAGAAGAACAAATGTCATGTTTGTGTCTCTTGTTATAAGGTCTCTAATCCTATTTTTCAGGGCTCTGCCCTTATGACGTAATCACTTTCCAAAGGTTCTGCCTCCTAATACCATCACATCAGGAGCTGGGATTTCAACATATGAATTTGGGGGGAACACAAACTTTTGGTTTGTAACAGTGGGTAAGGAAATAGAGACAGAATGGCCCCAAATTAGCTCTTGACCCTATATTACACTAACATCTCTAAGATTTCTCTTCATGTGTAGTAAATGTAAAAGGTTCCCACCATCAGCACTGTCTGCAGTGTAGGTGAGAATTATTAAATCCTTTAACATTTCAGAAATATAAGTAGGATCTCTTTCTACTATCCAAAAGTGGTACTCACCTTCTGTATCATATTTTTGGGAATATTTAGCAAAAAACTGATAAAGTGTACGTATTATACACACAAGTTTATCTGCCTTTTTATACACATGAGTTTATCTTCCTCAGTCACATAACCTACAGTAGCTATTCATTCTTATATTTATCTTATACATATTATATTTATATTATATATCTATTATATATTGCTTCATAACAAGCACTCAAAGACTTTGTGGCTTAAAGCAAACATTGACTTTTAACCTCTCATGATTCTGTGTTGACTGTGATGCAACTGTTTTTTTTTTTTCTTTGAGTCTCTTACACAGTTGCAAACAGCAGCTAGGGCTGAAGTGATCTGAAAGCTCGGCTGAGCTGGACATGCAGGGTGGCTTCTTCACTCACTTATCAGCTGCCTCAATGCTATTTGTGACCTGTCTCTCCAGCAGCATAGACTGGACTTCTTATATATGGCTCTGGAGTCCAAGAAACTAGAAGTAGAAAATACTAGTTCTCTTAACCAGCACAGCATCCTTTCTAACATGTTTTGTTGACCAAAGCAGACAAAACCAACCTAAATTCGAAGAGGTAGAGAAATACATTCTACCTCTTGATAGAGGAGTGGCATGCATGTACACAAAGGAAAAGAACTGATGGTGACTATCTTTGGAAACATGATATATTTTAGTAATAAGTATATGTTAATAAAATTCCAGCATTTCAGCAGGCTAAATAAATAAATAAGGAATTTAAGTTTTTCTTTCCCTCTACTCCTCATCTTTAGTCCCAGTTCCCAGAGTCAGCTGTTCTTAACTGTTTTCAATTCTTATGTATCTCTAACTTCATTCATCAAATTTAAATTTTATTAATAACTTGCAGTAGGTATGCTAGATTCAAGTTAACTTGTGTTCTACCCCCTCTCCTTGAGTTTTTTCTGCAAGACATCTTTTCAAGTTCTTCTGTTAGCTGTATTTGTAGCATAAATTATATCTGAACTTCTATATCTTGGCTCATTAATTTTAGACTATCTCTTGACTTTCGACTATATAAACTGTTGTTTCACTTGTTGTGGAAATGCAGGTTCAATATAATTTTCCTTCAGAACTCTGAAGATAGTGCTCTTTTATCTTCTAGCATCTACTACTGAGTTCTTTCTCTCTAAGTTTTTTGAAAATTCTCTTAAATTTGGTGTTTTGAAATTTCACAAGACGTGTGCAGATATCAATAATTTTTAGTCATCTAGTTTAGAACTTGGTAGAATTCTTAAATTTCATGATTTGTATCTCCCTTCAGCTCTGGGATATTACTTGGTATTATTTCCTCAGTATTTCTTTGTTCTCTCTTTTGAGTACTTCTTTTATTTTGATGTCAATATCCATTTATTCTCTCCATCTTTTATTTTCATCTGTTTGTGAATGTGATACACTTTTTAGAACAGTTGCAACTCTATCTCCCAATCCTCCTATCATGTCATTTTTTGTAAATTAATGTTTAGAATTTAATTTTATTAAAATTTTTAACTTTTAAGAGCTCTTTTTTGTTCTTTGAGAATCATTAATTATAGCATCATGTATTTTTTCTTTATGAATAGGATACATAAAATCTCTCCAAGGATATTATACAGTATTTCAAAATTTTCTTTTGTTCTTTACTTACCCTAGGGCAAAATTTGTTTGTTCCTCTTGGTCCTTCCTTTTTTTAATTTTTATTTTTTTGTTGCTTTATCCTTAAATATATGGTGGTTCTTGGTTGTGCATAATTACATATGAATAAAAAAATAAACTACTAAATAAAGGGAGTTAGCTTACGTTTTTGTCTTGTAAAGTTCTGTTTCTTAACAGATCTCTCTCCTGCATGGAAGGGCTGATTGTGGGCTTTGAGCGGCAGTAGTGTATGTCAACAGGCAGGAGTCTTTGATGTGGATGGGCAAGGAGTTGGCACAAATCAGTCAGCTAAGCTGGATGCACACCAACCAGCCAAAGCCCTAATAGGGAGGGTTTCATTGTGAAATGCTACCAGCACTAAAAGATGTAATATCCTTTCCCAAGTATACATGAGAATATATTCTATGGTTTTTACGCTTGACATACTGGGAGTACTTCGTAAACTGTCTTATAGAATTCTACAAATAATCTCCTTGATTTCTGCTTTTTTAAACTGTTTTTTTTTTGTTGTTGTTGTTGTTGTTGATTCTAATATAATTCAACATTCAGGAGAGAAAAAGTCTCTTACTTGTGTTTTGGGAATAGCTGCCTCTGGTTTATTTTCCAATAGATTCTTTTTTCTTTCAATATGCAAAAATGAATACAAATATGTTTTCCTTTTTTAAGGCTCTGCCTCGAATTCTCTTGTTTAATTTCTAATTCACCCCCCTTTGTACATTGTGATGTTTACTGTGTTTTGAAAAGGAGGGGAAATAAATATACAAGTTTATTCTTCATCTTGAATGGGAAACAGTATAGTATAATTTAAAATGCATTATTTTTCTAAACAAAATAAAACAAAGTATACTCTGAAGACCATAAATTCTCTTCATTTCAGTTCTACGAACATTTCCTGATGCAAGGCAGTAGGGATAATTATGCTAGATGCTGGAGATAAAAGGATGAATAGCACATGGTTCTTGCTCTTGAGAAACTTACAATTTATTGAAGGGAGATCATACATGCAGATAAATAATTAGAATAGATAGCTATAGCATAATGGCAGAAGTATATATAGAGAAAGAGAAACAGTAGATTAGGAAGTGATTAATTTTGCCTAGAACTTCAGAGAGAAGTTGATGCCTTGAAGGGTTTTGAAAGATGAGTAGGATTTACCAGTTGAATGGAGAGCAAAGAACAAAGAGGGTAGAACCTCAGAGGCTGTGGTGTGTCGAGAGATTTACAAGTGCTGCAGGAACATGAAATTTTCAGACACGAGAGCGGCAGCACGTAGGAAGGTTGGAAAGGGAAGCTGGGGCAGAAGACCTTTTAGCCCATGTCAGTGTGCTTGGAATTTATTCTGTAAACTGTCCACATGTTTAAATCAGGATGAAGACATGGCCAAGTTTTCAGTTTAGATAGAGGGTTTAGAAACAGCATGGGACACAGATTTGAAGTAATATTGGTAGCTGGGAAGTCAAGAGTCTGTTATACTGATTCTGACAAGAGAATATGATGAATTAGATTAAATGATGTATTTTGAAATGGAATTGAGAAATTTTAGAGATAAAATTAGTAAGATTTATTAATTAATTAGCTGTGGTAGATGAGGGAAGTAAATACATAAAAATTGGCTCTTGAGTTTTTATATGGGTACATGAGATGGTGAAAGTATTACTGATACTTGTCAGAGAAAGATAAAGACCATTTTTGGGAAAGGTAATGTATTTGAGACATGTTGAGTTTGTAGTTTTGTAGGGAACTGAGAAGCTCATTATATAAGGTACTGAAGTAGGGACAACATTTAAACTGAGAGAAAGGATAATCAAGGATGAATTTCTGGGAAATACTGACTAGAATTATTTGAAAAATACTGGGAAAGAGTGACAAACAAATAAGAGGAAAACCAGGAGAGCATAACATCATAGAAATCATATTATGAATAGTTTCAGTAAGAGAAAATAGTCAAATGTATTAAATGTCACAGAAAGTGTAACTGATATAAGAACTGTAAAATATCTATTGGGCTTGGTAATTAAGAGACCACTGATGCTTCAGGAAAAATATTCCAGTTTGAATTCAGATTGAAAAGAAAGTAGAGATGGAGAAAATACATTTGTATTATGAGAAATGTATATGATAACTGTAGGAAAGTGAGTGGGAAATAGGAGTAGAAGGATATAATATCAGGAGAGTCATTGTGCTGTTAAAATGGGAGAGACTTAACGGTGCTCATTCTTGGAAATGAAGATACCTCCACAGAGGGAGAGGCTGAAGGAAGAGAGAGAACTGAGGATCCCAGAAGAACAGACAGAACCATAAAGCAGAGTATAGGTGGTGAGTAGATTTTCATCAGACATCCCACTCTTGAATTTAGAAATTCTCTTGTCAAGTATCAGAATGATAGAATGTGATACGAATGTAGTTGGCGTGTGTGTGAGTATGTGTATATGTGTAAACACATAGCAGCTAACGATCAACAATAGGCGAATGTATACCGTAGACCTGGAGGATTAGTTCATATCCAGTATTATGTAAAATATTATAGTACGAAGAGTTTAATTTGCCCCACCAATCAAAGAAATAGTAGAATAACACACACCTGTCTTGGAATAATGATGAACTTTGTTCTTTTCTAGAACATGAGATGCCATGCAAGTGTATGTGTGTAAATAGCTAGACAAATCAATAGATTTATTTTTTAAGAGAGCAAAATTTATTTAGGCCGCAATACATCAGATGTAAAGCAGGGTTACAGTTTGTTAAATTTAATTTACTGAAATGTAGTGACTCTTTTAGTCTTATCTTTCTCACTTTGAGATTTCCAGATGAGAGATCTTGGTATTTAATTTATACATAAGTACAACATAAGCAAGTTTTTAGCCCTCTAAACAACTTCCTCTATAATACTAGTATTCTGACATTTAAGAGTTGCTTCAGAATAATAGAATCATCTGGCTTTTAGGTAAATTGTCAAATAATGTTACTTCTTGTCATATGTAATTTTAAATAATCTGTTTTTCATCTTAACACCATCAATACATGTTAGACTCTGAGCTGATCTTGGGAAGGGATGCTATTCATGGTGCGCTCCAGTCCAGTCCTGGCCGCTTACCTTTGGATTTTGACATAAGAGAGAAATAAACTACTTTTTTTGTTGTTTGAACCTATCCCTCACAGGCAAGTCAAATGCTATTTCAAGACCATTATTATAATACTAATATATTTATAAACATTAGAATTTTATGGAAAAGTTAAAAAATATTTTTATTTTCTGAAAATATATTAAGTATATAAAAAAGCAGTATTTCCTAAAGGAATCTGATCTTATAAACTATTCTGAAAAAAATGTTTTATATTTTCCCCCTCTCTTAGAGAACTACAAAGAATAAACAAATACATTAAATGCTAAGAAAAAATCTTCAAAGAACAAAGTTGGAGGTCTCATACTTTATGGTTTCAAAACTTACTGCAAAGTTACAGTAATCAAAATAGTGTGGTACAGGTATGAAGACAGATTATATCTATACCAATGGATAGAACCGGGAGTCCAGACAGAAACCCTTGACTGTCTGGTCAGATTATGTTTGACAAGGGTATCAAGACTACTTAACGGAGAAAGAATGATCTTTTCAACAAAAATGGTATTGGGAAAACTGGATATTCACATGTAAAAAATCATTAAATTGGACTATTTCCTTGTATAACAAAAATTAATTCAAATAGATTTAAAACCTGAATGTAAGGCTTTAAAATGTAACAGTCCTAGAAAAAAATGTAGGAGAAAAGGTGATGCCATTGGATGTAACTGTAATTTCTTGGATATGACACCAAAAGCATAGGCAACAAAATAAAAAATATAGATAAACTGGACTACATCAAAATTTAAAATTTCTGTACATTTAAAGACAATTAACATAGTGAAAAGGCATGGAATGGGAGAAAATATTTCAAATTATATATTTAATAAGAGGCTAATATTCAGAATATATAAAGAATCATAGCTCAACAATAAGAAAAACAATACAGTTTAAGAAATAGGCAAAGGACTTGAATAGACATTTCTCTAAATATTATTATAAATTGTCAACACGCATATGAAAAGATATTCAACACCACTAATTAAGGGAGTGAAAAACAAATAAACAAAAACAGAATATAACGAGAGTTGGTGAGGATATAGAGAATTTGGAGCCCTTTTGCACTATTGATAGGCATGTAAAATGGTACAGCCACTATAGAAAATCATATAACAGTTACTCAAAAAATTAAACATAGAATTGCTGTATGATCCAGCAGTGTCACTTCTGGGTATATAACCAAGAATATTGAAAGTAGAAACTCAAAGAGATATTTGTATACTCATGTTCATAGCAATAGGCAAAAGGTGGAAGCAACCCAAATGTCCATTGATGGGTAAATGCATCAGCAAGATGTGTTATATACATACAATGGAATATTATTCAGACTTAAAAAGGGAGTAAATTCTGACATGCTACAACATGGGTGAATCTGTATGAACAAAGAGAATTACAAAGAACTAATATTGTACAATACCATTTATATGAAGTACTTAGAGTGGTCAAATTCATAGCGACAAAAGTAGAATGGTGGATGTGAAATGCTGGGGGTGGAAGGATTGGGAATAATTGGGAATTATTGTTTAAAGAATATAGAGTTTCAGTTTTGCAAGATAAAAAAGTTTATAGATTGAGGGTGGTGATGGTAACACAATATGTGAATGTACTTAATGCCATTGAACTATACACTTAAAAAATGGTTAAGTAGGTAAACTGTATGTTATGTGTGTTTTACTACAATTAAAAAAAAAAGATGTTAGAGGTTGTCTTAGGAATATGGACTCCAGAGTCAGACTTCCAGCACTCAAATTCCAAGTCTGCTACTTGTTGGTGGAGTCACCTTGGACAAATTACTTCAATGCTACATGCTTTAGTTTTATTATCTAAAAAATGGGGATGCTTCAAGGGTTGTTACAAGTATTAAATCAGTATATACAAAACAATTTAAATAATGCCTTGCATAAAATAAGGTCTCTATAAAATGTTGATTCTACAAGCTATGTTTTGATTTTCATCTTTTTTCCTTGACTCTCTTCTCTTATGGGCCTCTCTTACAGGCCTCCTCTTAGGCTTGTCCATTCTATTGCTCTGATTACCAATGCTGCTTTAGTCTTCTCTTGTCTTTTCTCTATTTCTTTTGTACCATTTCTCTACTCTCAATTCTTTTGAAAAACGATTAATTTATTATTCCCATTACCAGCCAATTAGAGTATTGCTTTCTTTCATGTGATGCATTTCTGTGGGTTCTCAGATACCTTTTTTTATTTTCAAAGTATGTTTTCTTACCACTTATTGAATACTTAGTAATCCTGGAAGAGTAGTTCTTGAACATTTTAAGTCTTATCCTAATAGCTATTACCAAGGATGATGAAAATCTTCGTTGCTGGATTTCAATATTAGTCAATCAGTGTTTCCCTTATTTTAGCCTAGTTTCCCATAGAAGCAAGGCCAAAGACAAAAGATCACAGGCAGTTTATTTATTTGGAAGAGATCCCAGGGAAGGGGAAGTGCAAATTGAGGAGTAGAGAAGGAAAAGCAAATACAAAGAAACATGTTTTGATACATATAGCTGACACTTGCTTCTGACAGATCTTCTATGAAATTTTAAGAAATGCATCTCAAAAGAAGAAAAAGAGAAGGGTTTACCTTTCAGCTTCCATCCCTCACAGTCAAGGGTGACCCATGGACACTAATTTTATGACATCTCTAGGTTCCAGATGCAAGACTCTAAGCAGATCTCTGGGGGATTTCGTACCACCATGTCGGTGAGATCCCAGACAGGAAGTGATATATATTTAGCATAGGTATTATCAAGTTGTAGCAAAATATTACCAGGTTGCACCTGTGAAAAATTAGTCAAAGACCAACCAAAACTATTTGCTGTAGCAGTGTAAGAGATGGTACTGGGGACATTTGAAATGGTGTGCCACAGTTGTCCAGTACAGTCTACTCCTTGCACCCCTCAGATCTATGTGTGTTCTCCTTAAATCCAACCTGTCCCATGTTCCTCTTCAAAGTGATGAGCAGATGCAATTTCTGCAAAGATTTAAACAAGAGAGTTAGTGGAACAGGTTATGGTCACTGCTGTTGAAGCTGGTTCCGAGGCTACAGTTGGTGTCCATCGCCTCATTTCTCTATCAGTTATTCTTGATTTTTCTCACCCTTGGATAAAAATTTGGCTAATCAAGTTATTTGCTTGGTAGAGTGATGCAGATCTTTATTGGATTATTCTAAAAAATATTGTCAAGCTGAATGAACACTTAGACTTTATCAGGCTGTAGTTGCAACAACTTTACATTTATCATTACCATGGGTCATGGAAGTGCCAGCAGATATTTCAATAAATTCCCTGGATTCAAGACATTTTCTTTCCATACCACACTGGTTTAGCAGCAGCTCTAGTTACTCATGGTATCAAGGTTGGTTACTGCCAGTAAACACCTTTGCTTATTTTCACCCATTGTAGGAAGCAGCCACAAATGAGTAAATGGTAGTAGTTTCTTCAAATACAGTGAAACTCTTGTAGTGTCTTCATGAGTAAGCATCACCTTTTGGGAACCAAGACTTTTAATTCATCGGAAACTAAGCTTCTGGGCAGGAGAACACAAACTCTGCAAATAGGTCGCAAGAAGTGATGTTGAGAAGTGACAATTCCATTTTCATCCCTTTATTTCTGGGCTCATGAATTCTAGTTTGGGAAACATAGCACCAACTATTAGCATTAATTCTGCTCATACATTATATCCTGGAAGACAATGTACCAAACATGAAAGGTATTTTTCCTGAGAAGTCACTTAACTGAGATTGTAATATTCCTTTAGTGAGCCATTCTGTTAGGTCAATTGCTTAAAAGTAATGTGGTGTATAAGAACAGATTGATCCTGTGGCCATATGCTCATCGACATACTTCCTTTGTAATAAAATAGATTGCTTCATCAAAGAAAGTATAGTACAGGATATCATTTCTGTAGGTTAGCTATTCTGTAATCTCCCAAATGATGATGATGGAAGAGGTACTGTATGCAAGGAAGGAGATGTAGATTTAATTCTGGTAAGCACAGATTGCTGTTTCCTCCAAAATATAAGAGATCTGATGTAATCTACCCGATATCAGGTTAGCTGGTATCCTTGAGGAATGGTGCCATATCAAGGGCTCACCATTAGTCTTTGCAGGTGGCTGATTGAACTTTCGCCACTGGCAGTAGCTAGATCAGCCTTGGTGAGAGGAAGCCATGTTGTTGGTCTTATGCACAGCCTTATCCTGGCCACTATTAGTACTCCATTATGGGTTTATTGTTCCAGCACTCAGGTGGCTTAGAACAGAAGCTGCATGATATCCATAGGTTGAGGCATTCTGTTCACTGAGACACTATTGTTGAGTGTCTCTTCTGTGGTAGATCCTGTCTTCTGAGCATTAACCTGAAATCCAAAGATTCATGTGCTTTATGCATTCTCACAGAGGTTATTTATATGCTCCTTCTTTCCTCTACACTATCTCTGATTTTCCAATTATGCTTCTTCTATACCCTAACTAGACAGTCAAGTCTGAGAATCTATGTACAATAGTACTTTTTTTTTTTTTTGCCACTTCTGTCTTCATGTAGTTGGTTAAGTGTACTATTCTCAGTTCTGCCCACTGGGAAGACTTCCCCTTATCTCTTTACACTTATGGCTAGCATCAGCATACCACACTGACCCAGCCGTGAATCATACTTGAGATTTTTTTCCTTTTTTATCAAGTTGTGTTGGGACAATCTATGAACCTGTGATTGTGTGTTAAAGAAGAGATGCTCAGTGCAACAATAGTAGATTCTATGAGAGTTTTCACTACCTGTTTATGTGTTTTATTGTACGTTCTGGAATTCAACTGTACCATTTTCATCAGATGATGTTACTTTGTCTGCCCTATTTTATGACTGTATGGATTGATAATACCCAGTTCATTATGGACAACTTTGGGTGCATAATCATCTGGTGTCTCATAATCATCAAGCTCTGCCAAATATTAGTAACAAACCAGGATTTATTTTATAAACATAGAATTGTCCTTTGCATCATAAAGCATGGCTTTGCTCTAAAATGCAGGATTATGTGCTGTGAGTCTCTTGTGACTTGCCAGAGACTCCATATAGTGTTCTTATCTACCACGGCTACCTCTGTCACCATTGGCTTGCTTTGCTAAAGTAGTATAGCTGAGAGGCAGGGATGTTTATACTACAGTATAAAATTACAATAGAACTTAATCTTATTCTCAGTTCACTTAAGATTGTCATTTCAGAGTTATCTGATACATAGAGTATTTTCAAATGTTGCTAAGTTGATTTCAGAATCCAAAAAGGCCTTATAAGTTGTTATGCCTTAATATTAGCTCTAGAGAGTGCAAGTTGCAACAGTTTATATTTTTTACCTTAGAAGAGATGTCCCAGCTCTGCCTAGATCTTTGGATCCTTGTTTGCTAGCTTGGCTGATTTTTTTGTAGGCTTTTCTGCAGCATGATGTTCTCTAGATGTCAAGATAATCAAAGATCCCTGCAGATTATATTTTTGACAGAGTAATAGAGTTAATATCACTCTGAGGCACAGGAATGATTGTGTATAAAAGTGAACACTTTTGACCCTCTTATTGAAGGGAATTGAGAAGAATGTATTAACCACTTCAGTAGCTCCATATCTACTGCCAGAGGTGGTCTTGATTTATTTAAATAAAAATGACATATTCTTTACAGTAGCTGTTATTAGAGCTACCACTTGTTTAAATTTTGTTGAGGCATACTATCATTTTTTTTAATGATCTATCTGGTATTCGTAGTGACCAAATAGATCAACTGAATGGGGATATGTTGAAGAATGTTATCCTTCATCCTTAATTGTGGTGCTAGTCTCTGCGAATCCTCCCAGAATGCTGTATGGCTTAAATTTATTATCTTGGTTAAGTAAGAACAATTTGAGGGGTACCACTTAATTCTTCTACCATAGCATAATTTATTGCACAGATCAGGGAACCAATGTGAAGACTGTACTAGTTATTAGTTATATCTTTCACCATCATACAGTTAGTGCCATAAAATAACCACAACAGTTACATAGACCCAATGAACCTACTAAGAGATGGATTTGGGCCAAAACTCTATATTAGGTCTGGCTAAGGTATCCTTGTAGGCCATTGCCCTCTTAATCATGTGTGAGTGCTCTCGTATTAATAAACTCTTTCTTATCCAGTCCTGCATTGTAGTCTCTCAGTCCAATACCCTTAAGGTACACTTTCACACATGTTCCCCTGATACTTGCCAAAGACATTTAGACATGTAATTTTTTTTGGTATGTAAACTATTCATTCTCTAAAAAGATCGTGTATTTTCTTGCACAAGCTGTGTTGATATTTCATCCTAGTCACTGTCTTGGTGGCACTAAGGAGAGGCAGGAGCAGATCTTTAGCAAAAGAAAAGAGACTGCTGTTGTCAGCATTAAAAATTCAGTGGCATTTAGTTCAAGATACATTCTTATGTGCCCAAATGTCCCTGTTCCAGGCTTAAGTCTCCTCTCTTCCTGTAAAGGCACTACTTGGGCATAAGAGGCCTGTCGATGTTATACATTTAGTTGTACTTCCAATATCCTTGCAACTCTAGCTTCAATTTTCATCACATTCTTTTCTGCAACTTCAGGAAATAAGTGAGGCTCTCTGGTTCTTACATTTTCTTTTCTTTAAGCTTCCAAAGCAGTTAATCAAAGGCAGCCAAAATCTGACTCTGATTGATGGAGGTTTGTTGGTTTAGCAAAACTTAGCTGAAGTAAATGGTATGACTGAAAAGATGGATTTGAAAATGTCCAATACAACACATTTCTCACATCTTGCGGGGGAAGCCTCCTAATTTTATAAAGAGCTAGCTCCCCAAAATGCTTTAACTGATTCTCTAATAGGCCATTTGACTATTCCACAGGGCCAGCTTTTTCCTGGCGATTTGGATAATAAAATCAGTGGAATCCCTTGATGTCAGCTCATTGTCTGACTTATTTCACTGGACACCACAACTAGATACTGCTGCTATTGTCATCCCTTCTAATCACTTTTGTTGGGCTGCCACATTCAATGAACCACAATTTTTCCCTAGATTTTCAGACTATTTTAGGAACTCAGCTCAAAACTAAGAAATTTATTATATACAGAGAGGGCTATCCCTCATGAGCAAAGGCAACTTTAAAGCCTGACTGCTCTGTGTTTCTGGTGGTTCCTCGCACCCTGCTCTCCACACATCCTCTGCTTTTCTCTACCTTACAGATTTACTTACCCCATGGACTTAGCTTCCTCATCACTTAAAACTGCCATTAGCTTTTATGGCTCTGACTCTATGTACTGGTTTCTCTCTGTGCATCACCCAGCTTCAGTCCTTCACGGTTAATTGCCTCAATCTCCCAATATGTCAAAGTTCAAATTCTTCAAAAACATTTTATTCTAGGCCATGTCATTTCTATCTGGATAGCTATGATTGATTGGCTACATTTGGTTCTGGCACTTAGCAATTTTTCAATAAGCTAGAATGGTGGGGGAAGAGACTATGTTGGCTCAAACCTGCCTACTTATAACTTCTTCCTCAGTGAGGGCAGTGGGTGGAACTTCTTTCTTTGTGAGTGTAGTGTGTACTAGCACTGATCTAGTAGCATGTAAACCTTCATACACTAATTGTTCTAATCAGGATGGAAGCTTCATGCCTGTCTTGGGAATGGAAGAAGATTTAGAAATACATTTCCTAAATTTGCTAATTGTTATTTTCTCCATTGATTTGAGTATTTGTATTTCTCAAATATGACAACAAATAACAAATGGATAAGAATTAACCTTCATTCTTTATTTTAGTATGTAAGTAACTAAGCACTTCACTTTGTTAATGTACCAACTCTCCACAATTAATTGTCTTCTTATATCTGCATTTGTTATATGAAATACTATCACATGTTCTACTTTATTATGCTTTAAATTTTACAAAGCACTTTTGTACCCATTGCAACTTTGAAATCCTCACAACAATCTGGAAAATTAGGCAATATAAACTGAACTAAACTTTTAAAGAAACTGCTGAACATCTTGCCCATGTCATATACCTGAAATTAGCAATGTGCACATAGAAACATGATCCCAAATTCTAGTCAAGTGCACCTTTCTTTATGCAATACCATGGTATACCACATATTTGTATAGAAACATCAGATTACATCAGCGAGATGCAGCTTTGTACAGTCTTTATTTATGTTTTTTACCGTACCTTGGTAAAACACACACACACACACACACACACACACACACACACACACACACGCGCGCGCGCGCACACACACACACAGATAGACACACATGTAAACACAGTCTTTGATAATTAGCTTCTTCAGATGTAAAACAAAGGGGTTGGACTAGGTGATTTCTAACATCTCTCTTATTTGTTACATTCATATATATATTTTTAACTTGGACACTATAGAACCCTGAGGAAGTCCAGTTGTAACATACTGTAAGCCATTATTAGTATATTTTACTCTTACTTTCACTAGAAAACCAGCTCCCACTAGCTGTGTCATTCCAGATTTGTATTTGTGTCACTAAAGCCAAGGATGGCATCTTTCACATAGTAGGCATGCAATACATTCATCAGTTGATTGAAAACAATTGGAAATCAAATTTTAGTTCATAATTCTGAAGACATCAAATCTACTATTCATGGTTATATTGAATTAGAGGCCTTAAACAAACAAAAATCAAATTTTAGTTTTTAGTTTAGGGCATTGATACTATTAGAGCCAACCTAAGGCAAAATGATGAAGTAGGCCAAGCGAGTCTTCAGTGATTATACATCGCTTCCCTTTCCAAAGATGTTTGGTGGCGAGTATGTAATTCATTCAATAAAACATTCAGAATTTGTAGAAATAGAATGATAGACATTGAAAAAGGCAGACCTGGATAGTAAGGATTTAATGAAGTAGAGTTAATAAAATAGATTCAATGAAATCTAAGATATTCTTCTGTATGCTTTTAAAATGACCTTAAAAGATAAACATGACTTGATTTTAATTTAGAAGACTCAAGCACAGTTGTAAAGAATAAAATAATTCACTTAACAATAAAGCAAATTGTGTTCTTTGTTCTATAGCTGTCACTAGCTTGCTTAATTCATTTCAGATTGTTCCTGTATTAGTGACTTATCTTAAAATCAAACTTAATGAGACAGTTAGGATTTGCTGCAATGAAATTATTTTTTAAAAATGTACATCATGGCACAAAATTGACACCGTGTTTCTATTTTGAGGACAAAATAATTTATACGATAATATCAAAATAAATGTTTTATGATAGCATAATATAAACAATATATATTAGTTGTTATCAGCACAAATCTAATGACTGC
Organism: Macroglossus sobrinus; assembly: GCA_004027375.1. NCBI lineage: Eukaryota > Metazoa > Chordata > Mammalia > Chiroptera > Pteropodidae > Macroglossus > Macroglossus sobrinus. The sequence goes on along the minus strand of PVKZ01000425.1, from coordinate 691,523 downwards.
ACATTGATTTTTATTCTTTTAATTCATTAATAATGTAAAAACCATGGAAGTTTGAGCCTCCAGAACAGAAGGATGATTCAATATGTTAATGTGTATATGAGCTCCCAATTTAGCAACATCAGAGGTACTAGGATACTTTTACTGCTGAGTTTAGGATGACCACATTTCCCATAAGTTGAAGTTCCATGCCTGATTTATGCTTGTTTTCATTTTTAAAAGGCAATTCATTTTTTAATAACTGTACCCCATATTTTGTTTATGCCACATATGTTCAATCTAATAATTTATTTTGTTCACTTTGTGCGATTTTCTTAAGACTCCTTCTGGTTTTTTTTTTTTCCTTTTCAAGCATTGAAGTTACCATGGAAATGGTGTTATTGGAATCATGGGTGGGGTTTTTTACTCAAGTATATTTGGTTGCACTTTGTGAGGTTTTAAATTCTGACCATGTCATCAAGTGAGAAAATTCAAGGTTGACACGCATTTTACCTTCAATATATGTTTTAGCACATTAGTTACAGAAAGCTATGTTTTGGTAACGTTTTGATTGAAAAATTAAATGACAAAAGAATGAAAGTTAAATCTTATAAAGCTCTCTTGGTAATGCTGATTGGTTTATACTATATTTATTTATATACTTTTAATATAAATATTAATGGTATATAAAGAAGTATCAGTGGTATATAATGTATTTATTATCTATGCTTCCATTTGCAAAATTTAAATTAAGAAAATTCAGCATCTTTTTTTTTATATTGGAGCTATGATATACCTTTATACGTCATGTAGTGAGGGGATATTATACCATTTACTTATATTTCTAATAGGTGCCTTGATATGGAGAGAATTCTAATAGAAAGAGCTTATCCTTTTCTATGTTATATGCAATTTTAGAATTTTAAAATGCCATAAATATGTTTTAGTTTCAGTATTAATTTCTACTTTCATCCTTAAAACTCACATCTAGAGGTGTCGATTTTCATAAGTGGTGTTCAAAATATCTTGAAACAGTTTTCTTTAATAATATTTGCTGAAATTATATATAATATTGCTTAGAAAAATATTGTTGACTTGAAAAATTAAAAAAAATTAGGAAGTCCTTGATCTATCATTAAAATATTTGTTTAGTTGCTAATAAATGTCTTATCTAAGTATAAAACATAATACAGGGGAGTACAAACTATGGCCTGTGGGCCTGATCCAGTTCACTGACTGTTTTTATGGATAAAGCTTTATTAGAACATGGCCATGCTTATTTATTTATATGTATTGTCTATGACTGCTCTCATGCTATTATTGGCAGTATTGAAAAGTTGCAACGAAGATCACATAGCCCACAAAACCTAAATTATTTGCTATCCATTCCTTTACAGAAGTTTGCCTCTGATATAGTACATCCCTTATTATTCCATTTCTAAACAATCATCAGACTAATGGAAAAACGCAGTAAAACTAAGCAGACACATTGACCATTCTTAACAATTTAAACCTATATACACTGTAATGGGGAAAATTCTTCCCCCGCATCCGATGTTTTCTTTCATGAGGAATGTACTCTGTGTATATAATGATGCTGGCATCTCTCCAGTTTCTCAATTATACTATATCAAGAAAAATGGGTGAGCTCTCTTTGGTAAGTTTGGGAGAGGAATTGGATATATATCTGCTTGCTTCATCCTCTCCCCTTTTGCCTGGGAGCCAGTTGCGGGTCATGCTGTATTTAGCCATGCAGCAGGTATACTATTAAGGGCTGTCCCCATGTAAGGAAGCCTGCCCCAGAACAGCACTGCTTGAGACCAGACACCAGTATTTGGAGCCATCTAATCCAGCAATGTAAACCACATTCTCAGTATCTGCCTTATTACGAATAAAATAGGCATTCCGGTTACCCATCTCCTTTATTATTTTTCTGATGATGTGGGTATATATTTATTAATACAAAAAGATTAATTAATAATGAAACCAACATAAGAGCAAGAATGAGAGAAAGAGAGAGAGAGACTCTCTTTCTCCCCACCAACCTTATCCTCTCTAAGTCAGTGATCAGCATTGCTAGTTGATAACACATCAACATTTATTTTAAACTTTATAATTAAAAGGGAAAAAATAAGCATTTCTTGTATAAAAAGTGTGTCCAGTTAAGCAATAGCCTCAGTAAGTGTAGGAAAGTTCTCCTCTACAGAAGAGTTATAGATAATAACTATGGAAAGAATGATAGAATTAGAAAGTCACCATTTTGTAACCCCTAATGCAATAATCATTTTAGGCAATAGTCGTGAATAGATTAAATGAATAAGTGAAAGACTGATGAGAATCTTTATATCAGAGGAATTAGGTGGTTACTATATAAATCTACTGACCGATCTTAGCATAAAGAAAGAAAAGCAATCAGACATTACTTGACATGATGCAACATGAAAAACACTACACACTGTTCTTGTTGAAAATGATGAACCTGAATTTAATCAAGACTTGGGGCTCACTTCCACTTATAGAAAATATGGGGGAAAAAACAAATTAAGTGCTGGCACAGGGAAGGAAACAGACAAATCCAGAATATGGACTATTCTACAAAACAAATAAAAAACATGAAGGAAAAAGTTAGAATAGACTACTCTAGATTCAGAGAGACCCGAGAAAAATGACAACCAAATGTGATATGTGGACCTTATTTAGATCCTGTGTGAACAAGGTAATTAGAAAAAGAAAAAAATATATCAACCTCTTTAAATTACTTTTTTTCTTGATATTGTTTTATTGCATTTAAAAAAATAATGCTAAATTTACTGTATTGACCACTTTACATATACAGTTCATTAATGTTAAGTATATTTACGTTGTGTAGCATATCTCCAGAATTTTTCATCTTGCAAAACTGAAATTTTCTCCCCTCCTCCTGCCCTCAGCCACCACCTTTCTATTTTCTGTCTCTGTGATTTTGACTACTTAAGATACTTCATCTGAGTGGAATCAACAGTATTTGTCCTTTTGTGACTAGCTTATTTCACTTAGCATAATGTCCTTCAGGTTTATCCATGTTATAGCAAATGACAGGATTTCCTTTTCTAAGGCCTCATGATGTTCCATTGTATGTATTTTACTTTTTTAAAAAAAAAATTTCAATTACAGTTGACATACAGTATTATATTAGTTTCAGGTATATGAGGTAGTGATTAGACATTTATATTTCTTATGAAGTGATCACCCCGCTAAGTCTAGTACTCATCTAACATCATACAGAGTTTTTATAATATTATTGACTATATTTCCTGTGCTGTACTTTACATTTTTCTTTATTCATTCATCCTTCAGTGGACATTTGTATTTCTTCTTCGTGAATAATACTGTAGTGAACATGGATGTGCAAATATCTGTTCAATATCCTGCTCTGAAGTTTTGGGAATATATAACCAGAAAATGGATTGATAGATCATATGGTAATTCTATTTTTAATTTTTTGAATAACCTTTAGACTGTTTTCTACAATGGCTGCACCATTTTGTATTCTCAGCAACAATGCACAATAGTTCCAATTTTCCCACATTCTCAGTAACACTAATTATTTTCTGTTTTTTTTTTTATAGTAGCTATCTTAAGGTGTGTGACCTGATAGCTCATTATGGTTTTGATTTGCATTCCTCTGATGATTAGAGATGTTGAGCATCTTTTCCTATGCTTATTAGCCAAAAGATAAAAAATTAACTCAAAATTGATTAAAGACTTTAATGTAAAACCTAAAACCATAAAACTCCAAGAAGAAAACATAGAAGGTAATTTCCTGACTTAAGTCTTGGCAATATTTTTTTAGCTATGACACCAAACACACAGGCAACAAATGTAAAAATAAACAAGTGGGACTACATTAAACTAAAAAGCTTTTGCGCAGCAGAGAAAATAAAATGTAAAAGCAACCTATGGAATAGGAGTATACATTTGCAAACCATGTATCTGATAAGAGGCTACTATCTAAAATATACAAGAAACTCATATAACTCAATGGCAAAAAAGCACAACAATAAATAAAAACAAATAATCTAATTTAATTTAAAAAATGGGCAAAGGACCTGAATAGACATTTCTCCAAAGAATTCAGACAAATAGCCAACGGGTACATGAAAAGGACCTCAACATCACTAATCATCAGGGGAATAGAAATCAAAACGACAACAAGATATTACCTTATATATATTAGGATGTCCGTTATTAAAAAGATAAGTATTGGCAAAGATGTGGAGAATAGGAAACCCTTGTACACTATAGGTGGGTATGTAAATTGGCATATCTACTATGGAAAGCAGAATGGGGTTTCTCAAAAAATTAAAAATAGGTCTATAATATATTTTGAAATAATTGTACATATGTGAGGTCAGAATGATGTCTTACTTTTTCCTATATGCATATCAAGTTGTTCTAGAAACAATTTTAGAAAAGATATTTTTCCCCCATTTAATTACCTAAGCATATTTCTTAAAAATCAGTTGCAAGTATATCTGTGGATCTGTTGCAGAACTCTGTTCTTGAATCTATATATCTATCTTTCTGCACACACTGCCCTGTCTTGATTATATAGATTTATAATGTCTTCACAGTTGGTACATGTCTTCCAGCTTTGATCCTGAACAAAATTATTTTGTGTATTCTGTTTTTACTTTCTCTTGTAAACTTTAAATCAGTTTGCCAATTCCTACCAAAAAAAGCCTGCTGAATTTTAGTCTTTGAGATAATTTTAAACTTCACAGAAACACTATAAAAATAGTGCAGAGTTCCTATGTACCCTTCATCCAGATTTGTATTAGATGTTTATCTTATATAACCAGAGAACAATTATCAAAACTAAGAAACTAACAAAACTATGAACTATTGAAAAACATATACAGAAGTTATATTCTTTTCTCAATGCATGATATCAGAGCACACTTAATATTAGTATGTAAGGTGACACTCTAGTATGATGTTAAGTTTAGTGGCTTGTTTAAGGTATTGTCTTCCAAGATTCTTCACTTTAAAATTACACTTTTCCTTTTATAATCACTAAATATTGCAGAGACATACTCTGAGACTATGCAAATATCCAGCTTTCATTTAAACTTTTACTTACTAAATAAAGCAAAAAATGTAGGTGGATCTGGTGCTGGAACCACTGGACTTCAGTTCACACACACAAAATAAAATCTAGACATAGCCCTTCCACTCTTTATAAAACTTAACTCAAAATGGATCATAAATCTAAATGGAAAACTCAAAACTATGAAATTCTTAGAAGATAACTAGAGAAAACATACATGACTGTGGGTATGTCAACGACTTTTTAGTTATGATACCAGAGGCATGTTCTAAAAGAGAACTAATTTATAAGCTGCTCTCTGAAAGACAATGTCAAAAGAACCAGAAGACAAGCCATAGATTAGGAAAAACTATTTCTGAAAAACACATTTGACAAAGAACTGTTATCCAAAATACACAACTCTTAAAACTCAACAATAAGAAAACAACTCAATTAAAAAATGGGCCAGATATCTTAACAGACACCCCATGATCACATGAAAACTTTGAGTTGCCTATGAGACATCAAAATGGAGATATTCAATAGGCAGTAGGAGGGCTGGTACTCAGAAGGATGGCTTGGATTGGTAACATAGATTCGTAATTATTAGTTTGAGGATTACAGCTGAAGCTGTAAATGTGTCTATTTTTCAAGGATATGACATATAGTATGAAAGGAAGAGAGCCAAGGTTAGAATGCTAAGGTGCATCAACATTTAAGAAATAACAAAAAAGAAGAGCCCCCAGTTGATCCTTCCAGGGAGAAAATGTGTCTTTCAAGATAAGAGGCAGGAAGGACAAGTACAACTATCTCTATTTGCAGATGATATAATCTTGTACATAAAAAATCTAAGAAATCCACTAAAAAACCCTATTAGAACTAATAAACAAGTTCAGCAATGTACAAAAAACAATTGTATGTCTCTATACTCTCAATGAACAGCACAAAAATTAAATTAAGAAACCAATTCCGTTTACAACAGCATCAAAAAGAATAAAATACTTAGGAATAAATGAAAAAGTGCAAAACTAAGGCTCTGAAAACTACAAAACATTGTTGGAAAAAATTCGTCTAAATGAATGGAAAAACATCCCATACTCAAGAATCTGAAGACTTAATATTGTTAAGATATCATTACCCCACAAATTAAGTTATAGTGTCAGTGTAATCCCTGTCAAGTTCAGCTGCCTCCTTTGTAGAAACTAAGCCAATTCTAACATTTATATGGAATTGTAAAGGATTTCTTCCATTACAATCTTGATGCTTTTTACTTTTTTTACTTCTATAATTGCCTTAGCTAGTACCTGTAGAACAGTTTTGAGCAGAAATGGTGAGTGGATATTATGCTATTGTTTCTGATATAAGGAGGAAAGCAGCCAGTGTTTCACCATTTAATATGTTTACTGTGGGTTTTTTTCATAGATAGGATTAAGTTCCCTTCTATTTCTTGTTTATTTTTTCCAGTATTTATGTTATGAAAGGGTATTTATGTTATGAAATGCTTTTCTTGTGTTTTTTGCTTTTTATTCTATTGATGTGAGGTATTACATTATGAATGTTAAACCCACCTTGCATACATAATTAGATCTCATTTGTCGGTGGTGTATATATTTTTTTATGTTTTGCTAGATTCAGTTTACTGGTATTTTGCTGAGGATTTTTTTGTGTGTCTATATTCATAAGAGATATTGGTTTGTAGTTTTTCTCTCTTGTAATGTCTTTGTTTGGTTTTATCATCATTGTAATACTGGCCTCATGGAATGAGTTATGGAGTGTCTTTTACTTTTTGGAAGAGTGCGTGATCAATTGGTATTATTTAAATAGTAGAATTTAGTAGTGAAGCCATATGGCTTTGAATGTTTCTTTGTCAGACTTTTTCTTTTTATCAATAATTTAATTTCTTCACTTGTTATAGGTCATTCAGATTGTTCATTTCTTTCTTGAGTTAGTTTTGGTGATTTGTTTCTCTTCTGGGAATTTGTCCATTACATCTGTTATCTAATTTATTGGCATACAAGCGTTCATAGTAATCCTTTTTGTTTCTGTAAGGTTAGTAGTAATATCCCCTCTTTTATTTCTGATATCAGTTATTTGAGTCATCTCTCTTTTTACCTGGGTCAGTCTAGCTATATATTTGCCAATTTCATTGTCCTTTTAAAGAAACAGATTTTGCTTTCAATAATTTTTTTATTGTTTTTCTATTTTCTATTTCATTAATTTTCATTCCAGTTTTTATTATTTTCTTTCATCTACTTGTTTTAGGTTTAGTTTGCTCTTCTTTTTCAGTGTCTTGGGTTGTAGGTTAAATTCTTGGTTTGAGATATTCTTTGTTAATATAGGTATTTAAAACTATAAATGTCCCTCTAAGTACTGCTTTAGCTGCATTATATAAGTTTTAGTATATTGAGTCTTCATTCTCATTCATTTCAAAGTATTTGACAGTTTTCTCTTTTATTTTTTCTTTGATCCATTGGTTATTTAGGAGGTTTTTTTTTTTTTAATTTCTACATTTTCCTGAATTCCCTAACTTTTTTTGTTACGAATTTCCAATTTTATTCCATGGTGGTTGGAGAACATACTTTGTGTCATTTTTAAACTTTAAAATTCATTGAAGTTTGTTTTATGCCCTGCTAAATTGTCTATCCTGGAGAATGCTCCATGTTGCTTAAAAAGAATGTATATTTTGATGTTGTTGGGTAGGGAGTTCTATAGATGTCTATTAGGTCTCGTTAGTTTATAGTGTTTCCGAATCTTATATTTTCTTATTGATCTTATGCCTACTTATTCTATCCATTATCAAAACAGGGTTTTTGAGGTCTCCATATATTATTTTTGTATTATCTATGTCTTCATTTTTATCCATTTTTGATTTATGTATTTTGGTATTCTGTTATTATGAGAATATATGCTTATAATTATTGTATATTTCTGATGATTGCCTCATTATCTTTATAAAATGTTTCTTTTTATCTCCAGTAACATTTTTGTTTCAAAGTCCATTGTGTCTGGTATCAGTATAGTCATTCCAGCCTTCTTGCGATTGCTGTTCGCATGATATATCTTTTTTTCATTATTTTACTTTTATTTTACTTTTATCTTTGATTCTAAACTATATTTTCTGTAGATAGCATATAGTTTGATCACAATATTTGTCTATTTATATTTATGTTATTTAATCTATTTATATTTATGTTACTATTGATAGAAGTGGATTTTGTTTTCTGTACGTCTCATGTCTTTTCTTTTGTTCTTTTGATACTTTCTTTTAGATTAAGTGAATATTTCTTAATTAAAATTTTTATCATATATTTTTAGTTATTTATTTAGCGGTTATTTAAGACTTAATATACACATCTTAATTTATGAGAATTAGCTTTGGATTTTTGGTTTGTCTAAGCTCAGCAAACAACTATTGATAACAGAGATTTGCAGAAAAGTTACAAAAAAAGGAAAGTAGAGAGTTTCCACATACCCTTCCTCTGAGGCAGCCTGAGCTAGTATATAAGGTCCCTTTCCAAATGCTTACTATAATTATTTAATAATCATTAAACAATCAAATAAAATTTAAAATAAATTAATTAAGCTCAAAATCAAGATAGGGAAATCCAAAGTACTGAGAAATAGAAGTATGTTAAAATAAGATACGGATTGAGGCTGAACAATTCACAGGAGCATAGAGCCCCAATAGAAGTCTTAAAAGTTTATGGCCTTTGATTTTAATATCTATTTAGAAAGAACAGTATAGGCCATAAGCCCTTGAGTTACCCATATAAGGCTGGAATTAGAAAAGGCTTCCTATCAGTGCTATAGAGGCATAAAAGTTTGTCATTCATCTACGACTTTGGATAAAAGGAAATCTTCCATGAAAAACTGGAATCCCAAGCCAATTTTCATTAAGAAAGAATAGCTCCTAGACATAGTAAGTACTCAATATTTGCTAAATATTTAAGCATTTTACAAAGGGACATTTGTCTTCTTCATTCCCTAAGACTCCTGTGAATGCACATTATCAGTGAAGCAATACATGTCACTTAGGATATGCACCAGTGAGGCATCAAGGCATCTGCTCCCCAAGTAAAATCACACTCAGCCTTTATTTTACCACAGTGTAAGGGCTGTGTGAGTCATTTCAAGGAACGTGATGCCACTGAGTGGCATTTGGGGGCTAAGACCTGGCAGTTGTTGGCAGGAGGGCCCTGGTTCTCCCTGGTTTGGCTGGCATCTCAGTGCCTATGATTTCCCAGCAGATGAGATGTCAGAGTCTGTGGACACACGGAGGGAGAAGCAGGTGTTGACCTGTGATCCACAGCCTTCTGGCACATTTTCGTTTTTATCCAATTGAAAAATAATTTATAGTAAATTGTTAACATTCTCTTCATTCCATCTTGTCCCTAATGCCACCTGCCATTAGCTAGTTATTCACACGGTGTTGCAAAGACAGTTCTCTCCCGAGAGAGAAATGAAAATGTTACCTTTAAAGTATGTCATATTTTTTTCCGGTTTCTCAGGTCTATGGAGGCAGTATTGTATATCAGGTCAGAGCATGAAAACTTCCAGCAGCTTTATTATATTGAGGCTGGGATTCATTTGTCTTAATAATGCAGAGAAATCCAGAATTCCAGATCGAAGAAAACAGCTTTCTATTAGTCTTGAAAAATGATAGACCCAAGTGTGATCTGTAGCTATGTGACTTTAGACAAATCGCTGAATAGCCCTGAATATCTTATCTGTAAATAAGATTAATAATACTACCTTTCTAATAGATTTGGCTGTTAGTATTATATATAAAATACAAGTTAATAATATCATTGATATAAAATATAAAGTCTGTTAGTATTATATATAAAATACAAGTTAATAATATCATTGATATAAAATATAAAGTAACGTGTATATAAAATTGGTAAACTTTATTAAAGTGAGTTCTTAAAATAATTATTCTTTTTAATTGTTGCCTTTTTTATTTTCTTCCATCAGATAATCTTTATTAGTTCAGTAACCCAATTTAGTGTGTCTCTTCTTTTACTTATTTTGCATGGTATGTTTCCAGTGATCATCTGGAGATGGGGAAGACAGGGAATAAACTTCATTGTTTCTTCATCTGTGTGGTTATTCCTGGGCTGAAATTCTTCCCTGTCCTGTGGTCCTCAGTGAGGATGGTCATGGAAGGAGCGAACACTAGTTCATTATCTCTCATAGTTATTATACACTTTACCTTCTACAAATTGCTGTTCCCAGATAAGGGTTTGTTCCATTTACTATGGCTATATAACAGATAACTGGTGACCTTTAATTTGCTCACGAATCTGCAAGTTGGGCAAGACTTGGTGAAGATGGGTCCACTGTGCTCATCTTGGGTCATTTGGGGTGGCTTGAAGGATGGGGACTGTGGTGATCTGAAGGCTAGTTACTCTCATGTCTAGAGGTGGCTGTGAAGAAGGCTTGAGAAGATGGAATTATAAAAGATAGATATTGTCAGGCAGCTCTCTCTATCTTTATATGATCTTTCCAAAAAGTCTCTCCAGCATGACAGCTTTGCATTAACTGGACTTTTTACCTGTGGGCTCTAGTCTCACAAGGCATGTCTTGAAAAAAAGAGAGATAGAGAGAGGGTGGGAATGCTGAGTGGGGAGAGAGAGAGAAAGAGAGAGAGAGAGTGAGCGCATGTGCCAGAGTGCCAGTTGGAGGATATGTTGCCTTTTAGAGTCACCTTCAGAGGGCACAAAGCATCACCTCTGTAATGGCATGAGCCACTACGACTGGCTTAAATTAGAGGAGGGGACTAGATTCCACCGTTTAATGAGAGGAGTGTCAAAGTTCTGGAGGAGTGTGTGGGACCAGGACTATTGCTTTCAACATTTTTGAGAAACACAATCTGCCATAGAATTTAAGCAGATTTTTTCATGAAAAGGATTGAGTAATTGCTCCTTAATATTATATATTTTGTTTAGCTTCCTTGCTTTCTCATATTGAACTAAATGGAAAGCAAATTGCCTAGAAATCAGTTTTTAAAATTTTAAGTGTCATTTAAGGTTCTTAAAAATTATTGTGTGCCTAAAAGAAATTTTATGTGGTATACCTATTTATATTTACTGTAGTAGTTTAAAACTGTGAAATATTAAAAATATTTATTTATTTAAAACATGATTCTATTATTCATTAAGATAAATAATATAATTTATGAAAAAAGTATGTTTTTCAAACAAAGATGACTTACTAGTAATAGTGGAATTATTTACATTTTTTCAATCTGTTTAAATATCTGTCTTATGAGAAGACAGCTGGATTCTCCAATTTGCTTCTGCATTCAATTTGTCGAAATGTTTTTGTTGAAGAATATATAAGGAGAAAATTTGGACTTATATAGACATTTAGTTGAAAGGGAAAGGTGTGTTTTAGTAGTCTTTTTAGATAATTTTGGGTATTCTACCTTAATACTATACCAAAATTCAACAATTGCTAGTTTCCTAACGGTTAGTTGCAATGTAGAATCTGGAAGCATATAGAAAAACCTTTATATTTGTGAGAGAATGAGAAATAAAAAGACAGATAATAATTTAATATTAAAATGAAAACAATTCAATATTAAAGACTTAAAGTGTCTCAGGCATCCGCAGGAAACATGAATTATACTGGAAGAGTCACAGGTATTATTATTAGTCAACAGTCCTCCCCAAGATTTTGAGGGTTGGTCCACATTGATTCCTCTCATTTCCTATTTCTTTTGTTGTTCTTATTCTGATACTTTTCCCCTTTGACCCCACTCCATCTATTATTCCTGTCTTCCTTGTACCACCTCCTGCCATTTCCCGATTAAATTTATTAAGTGTATGACCCTTTTAGCACCTACTGGGTTCTTGTAAACTTTATTACCTCAGGTGGTGAATCAACTACATTCTTCTACCCAGTGACTCCTGTGCTAACAGAAGGGCTCCAGCAGCTGGGTCTTGTTAACTCATGTATTACTGGCTTACCTGGGGAGAGGTTTGAACTCTGGTCCCTAGGTAGGGAAGAGTAAAGTAGAAATAGTGGGAGTCTTTCTAGGCCGTGGATATTTTTCCTCTAGAGTGCTTTTAAACAAAGACATCTTTTTTATCATTCTAGTACACCATCTCTATTCATTTTCTAAACTCTTAAGTTGTTTTTATTATTTCTATACTACAGTATTGTTTACTTGATTTATATCTACCTTCCCATGTCAGCTCTATGAGGGAATGGACTTTTCCATAATTGTTATATTCCTAGTTCTTAGAACAATTCCCAACACATAATAGGGGATCAATATATATTCTGTGAATGCCTCTCCCCACTAAGGAAATTTAATGTGAAAAATTTCTTCAAGGCATACATGAAAATTCATATGCATTCTCTGTTCATCACCATTCTTTTATTAAAATTTATCCTAGACTTACTTTGAGACCTTTAATTGTGAGAGGCCATATAGAATATTAATGAAGAGCCAGACTCTGAGTCTGAGAATTAGGCTCAAGTTCTGGCTCTCCCAATTTTCAGCTCTGTAACCCTGTGTAAGAGGTTTTGCCTCTGACTCTTTGTGGAAAGGGGATGTTGACCTAGTAGCTTGATGGTAAGTCAAATCTTAGATGAGTACCTATCACTGCCATTACGCTCTCTTACCTGAGTGTCAGCATGCTTCCTTGGCAGTGGAGAATGCCAGGTTTCTTTCTAATCCCAGAGAGGAAGCAGTATAGAGAAATTCTATTTTTCTACATCAAATAATAACAGACAGTTCTCTTTCTTTCCAGAATATTGTTCCCATTGTGTATAGCTTAGAAAGAGTAGATGGTCTTGGAGGTTATAAAACTATTAAGCCAAGTTGAGGACAAGGCATGTGACCATGGGTGTATAAAAGAGATGCTGTGAATATTAGTGCCTTTTGGACAAAAATATAAGAATCAATACTAATAGCTAACTTGTTTTACATTCTTATTGTGTGACATGTATGGTTCAAAGCCCAAAATTAAATATAATTTCATCTTTACATTTCATTATAACAGCAAGCCTGTGAGGCAGAGACAATTAATATCTAGCTTTTAAAAGATGAAGTATCTGAGATACAAAAAGCTAAGTATTTTGCACAAAGTTACATAGGCTGGGATTCAAACTCAGGTTGTCTTGTTTCCACATCTATGCTCTTAACCACTGTGACATTTAAAAAAATTATGAGTAGCTTCTATTCTGTGCAGATAGGTAGGTTGATATCCATACATATTGCCATAGGTCCATGCAAATGGAAGTGGTATGATAAGGTACTTTTCCTAGACTAAAATATTACCATGTGGGTGAAAGATCCTCAGGCCATGATTTTGAAGTGTACATAACCATGATTCTCCTCTTTTCTTGGCTTGGGAAGACAGACATGTTCTTCATTTACCACTGGGATAAAACAAGACAAACAGATGTGATACACGTTTTAGAAAATGTAGGTAGTCTCTTACCAACAGCAAAATGTTTGAGACACTGGGATGCTGTCAGGAAACCAACCGCAAAGCCACTTTGGGCTTGAAAACAAAGGTGCACCTAAGTCCTTGAAATAAGTCTTATGAATATTACTGCTACTGTGAAGCACAAAGAAGAGAGGAATCAACTTGGGAAAAGAGAAGAGGCATCTATAATAATGAAATGATCACTTGTCAGCCATTAAGTCTAGGAAAAATGTATAAACAAAGGACATAAAGAAACAATCAATTTCTCTAAAGGTGCTAGCTAAGAAATGACTGTTCTTCACAGATAATTGAAACTTCAGTGATATTTTATTCTTCTGAATGAATGTGAAATGATTTTGTCGTTGGTATTTTATGTAAACTAAGGAAACACATTACTTCCATTTAATGCAGGTTTAATTTTACTTTCACCTGTTTTCCAAAGGAGATTCTAGGTTATTTTATCCTTTGCGAAAAACAGTATTCTCCAGAAAGGACATGGATTATATCTTGTGGTCTTAGAAAACATCCTGGTATCTATGAAAGCATGGAACATTGGGGTACAATGTAGTATTTTGGAAAGATGGCTAATGTGTTTAGAAGGCCTTGTTCCCCGTACAAACTCCCCATACTAGCTCCAAATAGCTGTGTGATTTGATCAGCTTCTTGGTTCTCGGTTTGGTCACCTGTAAAGGAATATTACAAAGGAATATTCTGTAAGTAAATTCCTGTCCAACTCTTAAACACATTTCCAGATCATTTAGTTTTAAGCTGGATAAACTACAGGGACATATACAATAATCTTGAACTTGGAGATGGATGAATTTTGTTCAAATGAAAGATGTTCCACACAATAATGGAGTTGGAGAACCAGTTTTTCCCCGAGGTTTTGGAGTCCTAACTGGTAAGGTAGGATTAGTGGTGACTACCCTGCCTACTTCACAGGGTGGAAGATCAGTCTTTAAAACCATACTGCTTTTCCTTATTCACCCTAGGCTAATGAGAGAAGAGGTCTTGTCTTTCTTGCTCTCTTCATTTCCTTGAAGCCCAGACAGTCCATGATGTGGCAGCTACCCAATAAATAATTTCTTTGAATGAATAAAAACCTTTTTTTCTGGATACAACTCAATGTAATCTTTTGTGACTTTCAGAAACAAACCCTAAATTTACACTATGATAGATGAAAATGTGTAGAGATCTGATTTGCGATAAGTAAATCCTACTTAATAAGTAATTCCTACTTAACCCTCAACATCTTCTTGATAATATTGAACTACTTGCTTTGTAACTCATTAGTTTATACATTTTGAATTCTCTGATTTTATTTTGTGAATGTAGGTGTCATAACTAGCATGGACAACATTTTGTAATGTGAATTTTAAAACTATTCCCTCTTTTTATTTGAAAATTTAGGGCAAACAAATTCAAAGTGTAAATATTTAGGTTTTGGAGTATGGAATTAATTCAGCTTCTATTAGTGACTTGTAGGTTCACTCATTGACAGGTGCTAAAGAGTTCTTTCTATTTGCCAATGTTCTAGGTTATTTTCATGGATGGATAATTACAGGAACTCATTTTATAGAGAATTGATGATGATGTGAATTTGTCTGCTGAATACTACAATGCAAGGTTTTGACTCTGTTTCTTGCCTCCTTTTTAAAATAATCGGTCTTATTTAGAAATCTTGGAATAGATATGTGTCCAGGGGTATAGAATGATAAATATACTGGATTGAGAAATAATAGATCTAGTGAAAGTTGGATACATACATAAATTGTATTTTAATTTAATGAATTTGGTGAGTGTTTGTGGCTAAGCATTATACATTGGAGGTTTTCATGAAGTTAAGGAATTTTAAATTGAAAAAAATAAGTATAAGTGAAATCAAAGCTCAGCTAGCAAATGATTTACTTAATCAATCATTTGAATACACCATTTATCTTCAGCATTTCAGAGGGCTGCATATTATAACTACATGGCTGAATATAATGCCTAATAATTTGCAGATTGCTTTGCTGGTCCTGACATATCTCTTCATTTATAATGAAGTCTCTTGTGAATAAGCATTGTAACCTTCACAAGCTCTTGAGGAGGCCAAGTTGTAGTGAAAAACAAAGCCCTATAAAACCACCTCACTATAAATTGTCTTTAATCTGAATGCTGTTTTCCTTGGAATATAGGAAATGTTTTTATTCTTGTCTTGGATCTCATGTAACATTCTTCATAGATTCCACAATGAAAGATGTTATTGGGCTCTATTATTGGTCAAGTATTTTTATAGTTAGTAAGGACATGAAGGGGCTAGACAGATTAATAATGTAAGGAATGCACATTGCTGACAGAATAGCAACAATTTTTAAAAATATTGCCAAGTTCATTAATAAAAGACCACATCATAATTTTAAAAGCTATGTTGGTGCCCATCATACAAGGACAATGTGAGTGTTTGTTGGGTTTTGCACATGTCTTTCACACAGTTCTCAATGCCACTCTTAACAACTGTGCCAACAATTTAATCTTCTCAAGGTTACCTGATTTTTCTATTTAGAAATGTTTCTAGCTTTCCTTGTATAGGAAAATAAGGAGGTAAAATTTTAAATTATTTGTAGATAGTAAATTTGAAAAAAAATTTCTTTCAAAAATGTGTTTTCAACATTTTTATGACAAGACTTTAAAAAAATAAAATTCAAAGACAGCAACATCAGTATCTTTTATAAATATTTATCTGCAAGTAAGTAAAAATAGATGATATAGTTATATTTAGTCATAGACCCTTTGTCAGGAGATTTGGATTGTAGTATGGACTTTGATTAGCTACTCTTGGATTTTGGGCAAGTCACAAAATTGGAGTGCATTGAATGTGAATATAATTTTTGTTGCTTTAATCTCTTCACAGTGTAAACATATAGTAAAAGTATGATGTGAAGACATCAAATAAACAATTTAAATAGAGTGTTTGGCATAAAAATAATGTAATTTTAAATACCCATAAGTGAAGTTGCTGAATCATGTGGTATTATATTTAAAAAAAATTTTAAGGAAGCTCCATACTGTTTTTCATAGAGGCTACAGCAATTTATATCTCCATCAATAATGCATAAGCATTCTCTTTGCTTTACATCTTCACCAACATTTATTATTTAACTTTTTTATAAAAGGCATAAGATGATATTTCATTGTGGTTTCAATTTTTATTTTCCTGATTACTTGTGATATTGAGCACTTTTTCATATACTTTGGCCATCTGTATGTCTTATTTTTAGAAAAATGTCTATGTTGGTCCTTTGTCCATTTTTAATTGCTTTTGTTTATTGCTGCTGTTGTTGTTGCTATTGAGTTCTATGAGTGCCTTGTATATTTTGGATATTACCCCATTATCAGATATGTGTTTTGCAAATATTTTTTCCATTTGGTAGCTTGCTTTTTCATTTTGGTGTACTTTGGCTGTGTAAAAACTTTTTAGTTTGACTTAGTTCCACTTATTTATTTTTGCTTTTATTGCCTTTGCTTTTAGTGTAAAATCCAAAAAAAATTATTTGCAAGACCGACTTGAAGGAGCATATCCCCTGTATTTTCTTCTATGAATTTTAAGGCTTACATTTAAGTTTTTAATTCATTTTGAGTTGATTTTTGTGTATGGTGTATCATGGGGGTCCAGTTTTATTCTTTTGCATGTGGCTATCCAGTTTTCCCAGAACCATTTATTGAAGAGACTGTTCTTTCTCCATTGTATTTTCTTGGCTGTTTTGTTAAAATTTAATCAATTATATATGCATGAGCTTATTTCTGGGTTCTTTATTATGTTCCATGATCTGTGTGTTTACTTTTATGCTAATACCATACTGTATTGATTACTGTAGCTTTGTAACATAGTAAACATTTATATTTTTAACATTATTTATAAATATGGAGTAATCTATGTAATACATCTAGACAATTTTATTTTTATTGAAGTTCTATATTTTATGAATATCAGATACAGAGAGTTATCAAAAAAGAGTCCTGAAGTAGGAATAAAGAGATACTTGTTTTTGTCTTTTTTAGACCTTTTAAAGTATGTGAACTTGAATAAGTGACTTACCATTTCTAGGATTCAGTTTTCTCACCCATAAAATTAGTGGATTAGATTAGATAATTTTTAAGATCATTTTGATTCATGCAGTTCATGATTCTATGCATATTACCATAAATTATAATATACTGAATTTCTAAAATGGCAGAAATGACTAGATAATGAATTTATTTATAAATCAGTCATAGATAACTTTATCAAAGAGCCAAGCATATCTGAATATTTTCTTTTCTTTTTTAATTAAAATTTAATGGAGGTGACAGTGGTTAATAACATTATATAAATTCCAACTATACAATTCTATAATATATCATCTGTATATTGCATTGTGTACACACTACCCAAAGTCTAGTCTTCTTCCATCACCATATATATTTGACCTCCTTTACCCTCTTCAACTGCACCCCCCCCACCGATCCTCTTCCTCTTGGTAATTACCATACTGTTGTCTGTATCTTATGAGTTTGCATATTTGTTAGGTTTTCTCAATGGTTGCTTAATGTTTTATATCTCCTGTATGAGTGAAGAAACATTCAAAAATAACATTTCTAATAAATATTACTCCTTTAAAAAATAATTTGTAGCATAGTCAAATTATTTAAAAGCTTACTAGTTGTCTAAGTCTAATTTTTTCCTGCCTGGTGAGTAAATAGTAAAAATGCTTCCTTTTCTGATTTCTACAAGGATATTCTATAAACCTAACCAGTGATGATAGGGGAGAAGCCTGTCTGAGGGAGGTAATCCATTGCATTGTGAGCCAATGGGTTAAAAGCCAAGATGAATTCAAGAATAGAAATAGATTTTTAATTTGGGCATTGCAGTTTTCAACCATGGATACAAGTTAACTTTCTGATAATCATTCTTTCATTCATTTATTCATTATCCAGTATTTCTTGGGTACTTACTGGTCATTGTGCTAATGTTGGAGATAGAGATGGATATCTTTAAGATGTTTAGTCTCATGCTCACTTTGAATCTTGCTGATGATAGGTTTCACATTTGGTTTAAGCTGAACTAGTGGCTTCTGGGTTTTTCCCCACAAAAAGCCATTCTAATTTGCAAATCACATTTAGCTAGCATTAATATATAGTACCACTTTTGCCTATAATTTGTCACCCCAACTTGTCCTCCAACCTCTTCCAAACATTTTAGTACAATCATTATCACTTTTATTTTTATTAGTGACTAGTTTACTTAAATACCAAGTGTGGTGTATGCAGAAAAAATTTAAAGGCTTGGCTTTATTGTTTCTCACCACTGACTTTCAAGATAGTGTGGAGGGGGAGCAGGGATTTCTTCTCCATCTCTGGACATCTCAAGCAGATTCCAGAGTTTCTTTAGTTTTTTTCTTTTTTTTCAAATAATCATTTCCGATATGACAAAGTAGTTTTTCTATAATCAAAGCTTTAATATCTCTTCCAATATCGCTTCCCCCACACTCATTGGTCTTGTCAATCTGTTCTTATTACCATTATTATCATTGTTGATAACAAAGTACCCCAGACCATAGTGGCTTTGAACCACAACAGTAATTTATTTTTTACATCAATTTGCAATTTGGACAAAGCTAGGTGGAGTTGGCTCATTTCTATCCCATATATATCAATTGGAGTGAGTTAACTGGGAGCTGGAATATCTAGTTTTAAGACAGCTCTTTCACATGGCTGACAAGTAGGTGCTGACTGTTGTTTAGGAACTCATCCAGGGCTTAATTTCTCTCTACACAGGACTCTCTTCATCCTGTTTAGACTTCCTCACCGCATAGTGAATCAGTTCCAAAAGCAAGCAAGGCAAGAGAATAAAGGTTAAAGTATATTACATTTATTATGCTGCCTCTGGCCCTTTAGGATCCAGTAAGGGAAGGAAAAAGGGATGGGAAAAGTGCAAAGATATTACTCGATCTGTCAGGTAGCAACCTTGTATTAGTGTTCTCTGTGCTTGAAAGATGACCAAAGCTTACTCTTTCTTTTTCTGGGGCAATTTTGTGGTGTTTTATAACATCTACCCTCACTGGGAACCCCGTTCACTGTTCACTGAAGCAAATGATACCCCTTCAGCTAGCTCGTTATAACTTATGAGCTTTTAGCTCATTTTCTGGTGTTACAAACATACAGTTCCTTTTCGGGGTGTGCCCTAGCTTTGGCATTCAGAATTAATGACTTAATTGGCCTCACAACCTACCCTTTTCAAGGGTTTTTTCTTCTGTCTATCTCTGGTGATGGTGAAATTTTCTCACACTGTGCAGTATCAGAGACAGCTTCAGTTGTTTTAACCTTTTCCAATTAGGACTCAGTTACCAGTGTCCAAATTATGGAAGATTCATCTCAAACTTTTTGGGAGATTCATAAAGCTCTTCCTTGTCCCTAAGTTGGTGTCAAGCTGTCCTTATCTTCTTTAGGAGAGGAGAAAACATGGAATACCCAACAACTTTCTTCTTAGAGATTCTCTCTATTAATTGAACTGTTTTCATCTATCTTTATTATCTCTCTTTCATTTAGTCTAGATGTAGGAGATAGTCTAAAGGTGGCAAAACCAGTCTTTATCTACCATATTTGCCCTATATATGTATTCTAATGCTACATAGAAGATAGAAGCATTTAACAACTTAACGTTTTTGTTCTCAGTGTCCAGCACTGAGTAACAACTGAGATAACAGTGTCCCACTTTAACGTTCTATTATATAAACATATTAATGAAATGTTGTCAGTTCCTTCATCTTAAGTTCACATATTTTGGGGGCATATACCGTTCATATACCTATACCAGAGCAATCATATACTTATGTCAAACGAATGACTAAAAGTCTGAAGATATTCACCTTTCCAACAGTAGTTTCGAGCCAAATGACGTCACTAAGGGTATATTTCTAGTTGGCAAGTTATTATAATATGATTATGATAGCTACGGTTTTGTGGCACTGTGTGGAATCTGGAATAAAATTAGTCATTGTTTCAATGCAGTCAGTAAAATAAGTTGAGCTCATTGTATTCACAAAGCAGGCATGTGCAACTAGCACATCTGGCAGTGTCTGAAATGTAGGTGAATTCCCTAAGATGGAAATTCAATTTTATTCTGACTTGTAGAGAGGAGAACTATACCCATCATAGTCCATATACCAGAAAAAGATTTCAAAAATTTTAATTGAGTAAAGGACACAGTGTTTTGAGTCTTATAGGACTTCAAACCAGAAATAACATATAGCTGAAAGTGCTATTTAGGCTCTCTGGTAGGCAATGAAGAATAGTAAGCTTCTCCCAATTATATTTAAATTAAATTATATTTAATTGGGAGGTAAGAGGTATGATGGCTCAATCAATATATGTCTCCATCAGCTGAATATAAAATGAAAAGAAATAACTAGTATAGTCCATGACCATTCCAGGGGCACTCAATAAATATTTGTTAAATAAATAGATAAACAAAGAAAGAAAGAAATAGTGAAAAGCTCCAAGTCACCAGGAATATTCAGGAAAAATCTCATGGGTCAAAATGTAGGTTCTCGATATTTTGTTTTACTCATTAGCTCCTATCGATGCTACTGCAGTATGATGAATGAAATAGTTTTACTTGGATAAGATAGGTTTCACTCTATCAATGACTTCATGAGGAGAAAAGATTGAGTCACTGCCTTGGGAATGAAATAGATGGAGAAAAGGAAGGAATAATTCAGGCGAAGATGAAAACCCTCAGCTTGGGGCTGTCTTTATATTCAGCCATAGAATCACTACAGAAACTTTCCCACTCAAATTTTCAGGTTAATCTGCCAGACAGAGTTCATAAGTGGGACTGTAGGTAGAGTTTTGTTTTGTTTATTTTTAGTGTTGATTTATTTTTTATTCTATCAATACACAGGTGAGAGACTTGGCCACAGGCTGCAATTGAAACTGCTCTTTCAAGTTTTGAAGAAGAGCAGAGTTGACTTGAGGTACTTAAATTTATTGTGAGAAGTTTTCCCTAAATGAACTCCAGGCTTCAGGGAAGGGAGTTTGAGTGATAGAGAAGTAGGAGAGGGTGGAAGGTGTTTGATTGAACCAGCTCAGAGATCTACTGCTTAAAGGAAGTATAGCTTAGACCTTCCAGAAATGAGACAAGAAAGTATTTTGTTCAAAAGTGAGAAATACCAGGAAGAATCACTGACTAGCTGCATCATTACCATCATACAGTAAAGGATACTTACAGTTTTGTCTAGTTGGTTTGCTTATGCTGTGAACCTTAATGATTTCTTTTTCTAAATGTATTTTCCAGTCTGTTAAGTACCTATGGGTAGAGGGCTTCTAAATGCCAAACCCTGAAAGAATATCCTTGCCTACTTGCTTCTATATTATACTTTTTTGCTGAAAAAAAATCATTCAAAATGTTTTTTTCCCCTGTCTTAAAAAAGATCTTTAAGAGGGACATTTTGATGAGTAATTAGTTGGTACAAACCTACCTTTGCAACCCTATATCTGAAAGCTTATTTTCTTGGCATTGGATATCTGTTAGAGAAACCCTGGTGTGTGAAGTTAATTGGGAGGATGCTGTCCTCCTACAGACAAACTCTCCATCCTTCCCACTCATGAGGGTTCTGATTTGTGTTTAAGTATCATTCTGATTTGTGTGTGTATGTCAGAAATGCTTCTGTCAACACAGGACTGAAAGGTTGTATTCTTCTTCTTTATTTACGTGTTGATGTTTGTTTGAATTTGTGTATTGGAGCCCACATCTTGGTGGTATATTTTAAGTTATAAATTCTTAGAGGACAGGAATTGTTACTCTCCGATTAACTTTGTATATGTTCCAGCGTGGGTCTATGTATATACAAAAGCTTAATGCATTCAATCTGTTGAAAAATTACTGGGCCTGGGATTCTTCAAGGGTAAAATTGTATTCTATGATATTTTCATTTAAACATGGAATTCGTCCAGATTGATTCTTTCTCAGAGCTGTTCTAATGTGAGATTTTATATGGAGAAAAAAAAAAGCAAAATGTTCTCATTTTACCAATATGTAAGAGCAGAGGGGAGGTAATTAACATTTAATCACATCTGCTGTGTGCCGGGTAATCTGTTTGGCACAGGTTACCTCAGAGACAATTCACAATATAAGAGGTAGAGGAAGATAAAGTGTATCCGAAGGATCCTAATATTTAGAATAGGCATACCTGAGTTTGAATTCCTGTTCTGCTAAAAGCTGTGTAATATCAAAAATTTTGCTTAACTTCTCTGAAACTTGCTAATTTTACCTGCCTCACAGCATCATTACAAGAATGGTAAATGGATGCTATCATTATCAAGGTAAGAGTTACTGTACTCATTTGATAAATAAGGAAACTGAGGACAGTAGCATTCTGTGATTTACTCGAGGTTACATTGCAAATGCCTGGCAAATTTTCTCTTCCAAGTCCTGTAACATTTTAAGAGCTGGATGGTATTGGAAAGCATAGGATTAATTTGGGCTGTGGATGTGACCATGTGAGAGGTATTCTCAGCACTGAGCAGACATGATATCTGAGTGGTGTTAGGATGGAGAAGCTAGGATGGATGTTTGCCATTTGTATTAGTTAAGATGAGATTTGGTCACAAGTGAAAGAAGACCCAAACAACCGTGAATTTTAAAAGACAGAAGTATGCTTCTCCCTTACATAAACATAGGCTGTCTGGACTTGATGTGTTGGCTTCAAAATTATTGAGAATCCAGTCTCACTCTGTCTTGTGTTCTGCTACTTCTTAACACCTGAATTCACCTTGTGGTTCAAGGTGGCTGGCTGCTTGTCTAGCCAGCCCCTCTACATTCTAAACAACAGGAAAGAGGAGAAAAAGCAGGAAAAGGTGCCTTTAAGACACTTCCAGAAATTTGCGTCCACCACTTCTGCTTATATTTTGTTGCTCAGAATGCAGTCACATGACTACACAAGCTGTAAGAAGCTGTGCAGCCTGAACAAATCTAAGAGTTTTCTGACTGAGAAAAGGAAGAGAACAGGTATTGGAAGACAACCAGAAGTCTCTGCCATAGCATTCACTTATGGTTTTTGTGTTTGTAGCATTAGTTTGGACGAAGATGTTTCTTTTACACTGGTTCCCATGCTTTCAATTTGTCAAGAAACTGTTTTTATAAAGGAGGGGTCTTAATAGTTTCATAGCTGGATCATTTGGATTTTCAACTACTGGCATCATTCATTGAAAGGCGCATATAAAATCTTCTACAAATTATAATTTTTATAAACAATAAAATATGTTATCAAACCAGCCCAATTTTAATGATGAAGTTTTACATTAAGAAATATGAGACATATTAAAGATTATAAATAAATAAAATATCTAAGAATAATTAGCACTTTTAGTAAGATTTAACTGTTCTTTATACATTTAAACTTGTAGTTAGGCTTGACTAAATCATAGTAAACTTGCTAGACTATAATACGTGGTCATTTCTTATTTGTCTTTGTATCCTGGGTGAACTAGCCTATAGTAGGTTCTAGCCTATAGTAGGTAGAGAGGCTAAATGTTTGACAAATGAATGAATGAATGAATGAATGAATGAATAGAAGAATGAATACTTGGGATGTAGGATGAAGTAATAAGTATTCCTCTAAAGTAGAGAAATAATGTTAGCTTTTAGTCTTTTTTGCTGTTAGGGTAGCTTTTTTTTCATATACCTAACCATTGGGACTTCGGAAGATTTTTGTTTCAGAAGAAAGTTCAGTTTCTCAGGCAGAATAAGACTTTGAGTGGTTGTTAATAAGGGGGAAATGCCTGGTTAGTTCTCCAAGTGTCTTCTTTCTTCCTTGGTTCCTTTCATTTGTCTTTGACTTCTAGAAAAACAAAGCAACCATTCTCAAAACATAAAACTGCTGGCTTTCATGAAAGCTCAATGATAGTAATTGTCTTATTAAATGATTTACTTTTGCATCTGCCTCAAACCTAATAACCCTATTTTAGGACTAATGTTTAGATTTAACATTAAAAAATCATGTTGATTATTTCCCCTGCTTGTCAGACAGCTAATGATTGTAGGAATTAGAGAGACATATATAGTAAATGATTAAAAATCATCTATAATCACCTAGAGTTTTATATAATTTTAAAAACATTTAACTGTATTTTTCTAAAGTTTTTACTTTTTTCCTTCCCTTCTTTTTCTCACTTTTGCTCTGTGCCTTCCCTTTCTTTCCTTCTTCCTTTCTTTCTTCTTCCCTCATCCTGTCTGTAAAAGTAGATCATTTTGTGGATGTAGTTTTACATCTTCTTTATCACTTAAAATTATATTTTAAGTGCTTTCCAACATCATCAAGTGTTATTTGATAAATGATTTTGTGCACTGTCATATGTTTCTACAGCACAGCTCTAGTATAATGAAACATTTCCTTATTGTTGAGCATTTTTGTATGACACAAGATTTTATACAATACTGCAGTGAATATCTTTATATAAGATTAATTGACATCTTTCTAAATTCTTTCTGCTATATTTTTAGTTGTGAGATTATTAAGTCAAAATATATCACCTTTGGAAGATCCCAAATACTAATTATTAAGTTCCAAAAAGAAACTCAGTTTATATTTCCAGAATTGTGTGGGAATGTCAGTTCCATCACACCATTCTCAATACTGATAGTTATTAGGACTTTAACTGTCTTTCCAAATGTATTAACTGAAAAATTACAGCTACTGATAGTGTTAATTTGTTAACTATTTGACATAAGACTTACATATGTACACATGTGGTATATATATGTATGTATGTATGTATGTATGTATGTATGTATGTATAAAACATTGGGACCATACTTTGTTTTTCCATTGTAACCTTTTTATTTTTAAACTTATAGTTTTATGACACTATAGTAATTCTTCCACTACTTTCATATTCAAATATAATGTTGACTAATGGCTAGAGATAGTGTTCTTAATCATGTTAAGGAAATATGCTATTTCAGATTTTAAAAGAGTTTTATTCACTGATAAATGTTGATTTTATTTATTTTAAAAATTGTCTTCATATTTTTTGTTATATTTTCTTCTATCTTTTGTCCTTCCTTCCATTCTTCCTTCTTTTCTACTATCCTTTGTTGCATATTTATATTAATTTTTCTTTTTCTTTATTTCTTTAGTTTGAACTGTGTATTTTATGTCTTGATCTCCCAAAGAATCAACTTATAGATTTATTTTTCAATTCTTCTGTTTTTATGTTTCACCTATTATTAAGTTCTTTAATCAGCACCAAGGTATTCTTCCTGACTTTATACTAACTAATACTAAAATAAAATAAAAGGGTATACTTATGAGAACAACAAAAAACATTTGGTTTCTTTTACAAATAAAAAGTTGAATTTTGAATATTAAAAGTTTATTTTTTACTCATAGATTAAAATGAAAGCATCTAAAGTAATGTAAGATAATTCTCATAAATGTAGATCCAGTCTAATAACATTTAATAGATAGTGTCTTATGTTTTTATTGGAAATGTTGTATAAGTCTTTATTATTTAGGCTTAGAATTCAATCAAAGATTATATAGTGTTCTGACATTTTCATTTTTTATAAATGACAGTAATTAATGTGACATTGTTTATAGATTATAAAAGAAAGGGAAGTAAATTTGTAGGCAGCGTATGGGGTCCAAAATCTAAATAGATATATTTAGTTTGGAATAATAATAGCTTAGTTTATTATTAGGATGATATTGTTTGTGATAGGGAGATGAGTTGATAAGTCAGAAATAAAGTAAAAGTATATAGAAAAGGCTTGGTATCAGTCAGGGTTTGATCAAAAGACAGATACCACACAGTAAATCAAACAAGGAAAGTGTAATTTACAGAATTATTAATTATTACAGAGGATTAGAGTAACAAGAGATTTGTAAGATTTATTTATTTTTTATTATTTATTTATTTTATTTTTTTAGGTAAGGCAACCCTTGGTTGACCTCACAGATTGCAAGGATCTTGTCAACTTACAATCCCTTATTTTTAAAATTTTTTTATGCCTGCAGCACCTGGTCTTCCTAGGTGGTCTCCCATCCAAGTACTAACCAGACCCAACCCTGCTTAGTTTCTGAGATTGGACTTGTTCAGGGTAGCATGGCCATAGGTGTGATTTGTAAGATTTAAAGAGAATTCAAAAAAATATAGAAATAGCAGTTATTAGTTCAGTAATAGAGTACCCAGTGAAGAATTCCATGCACATATTTCCCCTGTCTCCTTGGGGCTGATAACCAGACTTTGTGAGGATGGTATGGCCGTGGTTCATTGAATGGCAGAAAAGAAGCTATGGTGTCACACTGATGGACCTTACTGGAAATCTACCCTTCTAAGTGATAAGGAAAACTGTTCATGGGGCAGTGTCTTTCTGAAGGTGCATTACTACAAAACCACTCAAGCAGGACACCAGGGGAAGTGGCTGGCCCCTGGATTTTTGGCCACTGTACACTGTAAGAATTGGGTGCTAGGGAAGCTTCCCAAGCTTCAGAAGCTGGGCTGAGCAAGACCATCAGGACCAGGAAAGAAAACACCTTTCTTCTTCTCCTTAAGTGTTTCTCTACTGCTTTCTACTGATAAAGCTTCGCATCATGCTGATAGACAAAGGAGAAATATTTAAAGGACGCATCCTAATTTTCTCAGCAGACAATGAAAGGGTGAATTTGGAGCTAAGAGGCAATGAAATAGTAGCTTTTGTATTAGAACACAAAATTTTAAATATTTATAAATTTGGAATTTAAAACACCAATGTGCAGTCATATCTGTTTCAGTTCTTATCATTCAAGAAAAGCAGTATGATCCACAGCCGGGCTCACATATAAAATCTAACATGCACATCATGTTCATTTCTTGATTTCTGATGCTATTATTAGTTAAAGGAACCAGGAGTTTGGAGATAGTTTCTTGGTTTGTTTATTTGGTGACTTAAACATAACCTATAGATTGAGCTTCTTTCTGTTTTCCATTCTGCCATTCTCAGAGAAGGGCTTGTCTGTAGGTTAGAAGACTGCTGGAAGATAGCATCAGCTTTTCTGAAATATCCCTTCTATTTAGGACAACACACAGTAGAAGAAGAGTCCATGTCTCCTTATATGTGTATTTTATTTTTAATCAATCCAGAAAATGTTTCCTAATAACCCCCATGTAGATTTAGTCTCATTAGACAGAGATTACATCATGTGACTATGATTAAACCAATCACAGCTAAAAGAGGAGAGACTCCCAAAGTTGACTTAGAAAAATAATCATTCCCTGTGGGATATACCTGCCTTGTTGAATTTGATGTAGAGGAGTTTGCAAAAGAGAATAAATACTTAAATGGATGTAGAGCTCTTTTAGAAAGGTCGGGAAGAAGGACGTAATAAATGTTGACAGTATATATAAAATATCCAGGCTACTAAAAACATAAATGTGTATTCAATAAATTTTCTTGAATTGTATAAAAAGCACTGGTATTAAAGCCATAATGCATGAAAAATTTAAAAAATAATATACCAAGAATAAATTTAATGTCAGTGATCACAGTAATTATCAATGGATTAAGTTCAACTTTTAATACAAATTTGGATTGGGTAAAAAAAAAATGTACATACACATACACACACACGTAAGTAGCATACAATTGGAAAGAAATACACCAAAAGAAAATTACATTATATTATATTTAAAGTCTCCTTAAAATAAAAATTCTTTAAATGTTTTAGCAAGTTTTAAAATAAATGAACAAATGCTAATAAAAGGAAAGTAAATATAATTATGTAATAACAAACCATTAAATGATAAAATCCCACAAGAGGATAAGAGGTAAAATAATACATTTTTATGCAATAAATAATATAGCATTCAATACAGGAGAAAATATTAGAACTGTAAGGAGAAATATAGGGTTTTAAAAAGTAGGTAGATCAGCATAGTTTTCTAAGTATTTAAAAGATCAAGTTTATAAATATTATAAGGATTTAGAATTTAACTAACACAATCAATATATATACATAAGTAAATATACATAAGTAAATCATGTACGTACATTATTATTTAGTTGTGTGTGCAAAATACGTAAAAACTGACTTTTAGTTCATGGCATTTACTATGTGTGAAACACCATTCCGTGAGTGAGCCTACATTCTTAACTTATGCGGGGCCATGATGAAGTGTTAAATAAATTATCCACAACAGAAGCCATACTGAGGATAATGTCTATTTACAGTGCAATAAAAGTAAAAATTAGGAACAAAGAGAAATAAAATAAATAAATAAATCCCCTTAAAAAATTAAAACATCTAATAAATAATTCTTGGATAAAAGAGAAAATAAAAATTTAAATAAACTATTTTGAAATAAAACATGATGAGAGGATTACAAAAACAAACAAATAAATAATTTGGCCAAATAATTTGACCAAAACGATTGCCTAGAATAAAATAGTGACCTTAAATTCATTTATTAGAAAACAAAAAGGATGAAAACTTAATAAAGTACTCAAATAAAGGAGCTGGTAAATGAATAAAACAGTAAACAAAATGTAAGGAAGATGAAGAAGTTAATAAAGATAAAAGGAGAAGTTAATAGAACACAAACAACAATATTTAAAGACCACAGACTTTATCAATAAGACGAAAAGCTATTTTTTTTGGAAAGAACAATAAAATAGACCAATCTTTTA
This sequence comes from Macroglossus sobrinus, assembly GCA_004027375.1. NCBI lineage: Eukaryota > Metazoa > Chordata > Mammalia > Chiroptera > Pteropodidae > Macroglossus > Macroglossus sobrinus. The sequence continues at coordinate 662,350 of PVKZ01000425.1, read as the reverse complement.
GTAAGTTTGATAAAGATCAATTGACTTTAAAAACAGCATTATAATAGAGAAACAGAGTGACACCACAAATATAGGTTAGAATTTTAAAGAAAATTTATTTTCCAGGAAAATAATAATTACCAAGAGACTCCACAAGACACAAAAATCCTGAATAGATCAACAGTTGTAAAAGAAAAAGATCTTCAGAGATCTATCTCTGAATAAGCAACAGCCACAGACATGTCTACGAGGCTTACCAGAGCCTTTCCTATTCTGTTAGCCCTATAGCTCTTGGATACAGGACAACTCATTCTACCAGACAAAATTATCATGATACTGAAATTAGACAAGGACTATAGAGAAAAATAAATCTATATCACTTCTGAGTCAAGTGAAAAGTCCTAAAATAATAAAACTGAACACCTAAACCCAGCAAGTGTACACAAATGAAGTAAGATTCAAGACAGGGATGGTTTAAGCTTAGGAAACCTAAAATGTAATTGATCACTTCAACAGATTATAGGAAATCTAAAGTGTAATTGGTCACTTTAACAGATTGAAATGTAATAATTGATCAGCTTGATGACTCTGAACGAACAGGTTTTTCCTGAGATCAAGCTAGGAATAGAAGAAATCTCCTTTAACTTGATAAAGAACATCTGTTTGAAAGTTCTCACTATTATGGTTAAAATTAGAAGGATTCAATTAAATGAAAACAGTAATAATGGTGAAGGGGATCATTGTACTATGGAGGGCAAATCATGTGCTGGCATATTACTACTGCTCTAAGAATTTTCTCACATATTGTCTAACTTATTTTTCTTAATAGATACTGAGATATTTAGTATTATCGTTGAACCATGATATAAAAATGAGGAAGTTAAAGCTAATGAGGGCCTTTTATTCATTTCTTTTTTAATACTGTGTTGATATCTTAATGCAGTAAGATAAGAAAAATAATTTGAAGGTACATGAGATCTTAAACTTCATTTTTTAAATTAATTTATTGGAGTGACACTGGTTAATAAAATTATATGGTTTTAAGTATACAGTTCTATAATACATCATCTGTATATTGCATTGTGTGTTCACTACCTGAAGTCAAGTCTTCTATCACCATATATTTGACCCTTTTTCCCTAACCTACCTACCCTCTTCCCCATGTTCCTTCTGATAAATACTAAACAGTTGTCTGTGTCTATGAATTTTCGTTTGTTGCTTTCAGTGTTAAATTCCACATATGAGTGAAATTAGATGGTTCTCAACTTTTTCTGACTTATTTCACTTAGCATGATTGTCTCAAGATCCATCCATGTTGTTGCAAATGACACTGTTTCATTTCCAATTTTGATTACATTTCTTGTTATAAATTACCAGAAATTTAAATGTTTATGATATGGTACACACATTGTTAAGGCTCTTGATATAAAAATAAAATATTGAAAAACGTTTAATTTGGCACCATTAAAGTTTTTTTTCTTCAGATTTTCTTCACGATGAATTATTGTGGTTTTTTTTTTGGTTAAATATTGTGGGTTATCATATTATCACATACTTCAAGTTATTGTAAATGTTAAATTCTAAAGCTACTTTTATAGTTTCTAATTTACCTAGACATCTTTACTCTTCCATTACAGCAATCAAAATTTGGTTCTAGTACTTGAAAATAGGTACATGATGCTTTATTCTTGTATTAAGGAGACAATTTTCACACATTATTGCATTAACTCTCAAAAGATACTTATTTACTTCCTTGACACATTATGAATGAAACATATAGGTGTGATAACTGGAAATGTAGTTAATATCAGTTTTAATATTCTCAATATAATAAGTGGCAGAAATGGAAATACCTGTGAAATGATATAGAGGTAAATAAAAATTAATTCAGTTTTACCAGCCTGAAATTATATTTTTGCTGTATGCTGGTGGATGCATAACTATGTAATTTATATGTAGCGAGGCTATTATTTTGCATCATATGAGTTAGAATCCCTGGGCTATTGGGGAAAAAAGGTTTGTCAACATGAGGCCAAAACAAGTAACCATTTAAATCTATAATCTAATCAGTATCATGAGAAATAAAACCAGTCAATAGATATGCAGATAAATTTTCTTTTTGCATTTGAAAATAAAATTTATGAAATATCATTTAGTGTATCAGACACTTGGATTGTTTTTGTAGTATTAGTGATAGAATTGTGGTGCTGCTCATTCATAAAACATCTGTCTAGAGTTGGGAATTCAGTCTTTAGCTACCCAACAGAGGGAATCCAGAAGCCTTCAGAGGTATGAAATGCAGCGTTTTGCTGTCAATCAGTGTAGCGCGCTGGCCAATTTAGAATACCTCAAAAAATGAATGGCCGACTTTTATATTTTTCAGACAGCAGTTTGGTGTGACTGGAGGAAAGCTGAAAGTCCTGGTAGATATGTGTTTGAAGTCTCTCTATTGATACATTTGCTAGAGAAGAACAATCCCTCATGACTTGATTCTGGCTCTGACATTCTTATTCTTGCTAGGACATTAGGTGGCATCAGTTCTTTGAAAAGATATCACAGTGAAAAAATATAGATATTCAAATATATATTTAGATATATGATTTAAAAAGATATTTATTTAAATATACCTAGTACAAGTACCACAAACTGTAGTGCAAGCCCAAACAAGTTTTGAAGATCTGCTTCCAAAGCCTGTTGATCTAAGTGAGGGCTGCACTGCTCTTGTGGAGCCAGTCTCGGCCAAGGCAGAGCTGGGAGCCCTGCAGTGTAATGAATCTCCTCTCTGAGGTGTTGCCTCTGAAGCTCTGCTAGGCAAGATGGCATCTGTTCAGACTTTGTGGTTTGCAAGGCAGGGAACTTTTTGGATCACTGAGAACAGAGAGTACTGCCAGTGCCAATCCAGTCAAAGAGAAGGGCTTGGCAATTTTGTTGTAATTAACAACATAGAGAAATCTGATTGGTTTTCATTTTTTTTGCAGTATGTATATAGTAAAACTCTCCTTACTGGGGAAATGGGTTATAACAAATGTCTTAAAACACTTTTTGACAATTTTTAGAATGATAATTTCAGCATTAGATTTATTTCTATTTGTCATTTATAACAACTTTGAACTATATAAAAATATTAACTTTCCCTAATTAAAGTATATCTGTCTTAATGGTTACTTATGCGAGTTGACTTGACTTTATTGGCTCCTCGTTTTCAACTCAGAGAGGTATTTAGGAATTACCAAAACAAGACTTTTGGGAACAAATCATTGTTAAAGTGAAGGATTAAAAAAGAACTGGGCAAAGACACTAACATAGCTATGATGGTCTAAATAATTACATGGCAGTGAAAATGATTTATATTTGATTTGTGTTTGAAACCAAAACATAAATTTTTCCTCTTTTCAGTTTTAGTGTATGAATTTCATCATAATTTTTCTCATCTTGTCCAATTCATCTGTGTTAGTTATATGTTGCTATTTAGCAAATTATCCCCAAATTTGGTAGCTTAAAAGTTCATTTATTATCTCACAGTTTCTGTGGGTCAGGAATCCAGGCAGTTTAGCTGGACCCTCTGTCTCATAAGGCTGCATCAAGGTTTGAGCTTACAAGATGGCAGATTATTTATTCAGAGTAGCATATGAGAAAAATGAGAGAGAGATGGAAGGGAGGGAGGGAGGGAAAAAGAGCGGGAGAGAGGGATGACAAAGAGAAGTGAGGGAGAGAGAGAGAAATAGGAAAGGTGCTAGCATGATGGAAGTCACTGTCTTTTATAACTTAATCTCAGAAGTGATACCCATTACTTCTACCATATTTTACTTCTAGAAGTGAGTCACTAGTTTTGATTAACACACTCAAGGAGGAGATGACACAAGGGTAGGCACTGTGTTAGGCACCGCCATTTTGTATAATTCTCACACATATTCTATGAGATGCGTATTGTTTTATTTTATAGGTGAGGAAACTAAACCTTAGGAAGTTAAGAACTTGGCCAAGATTACGAGTTTCCAGGTATTGGAGATGGAATCCAAATAAGGTATAATTAATCACCCACCTCCGACCCCCCATTCTACACCATGATGAAGCTCATGCTCTTTCCCAGAAACAAGAAAACAAGATGAGAGACAATCAATACTCTCTAAACATTTACCACTTATAAGGTATGATTCTAAGCTCTTTATGTATGTTAATATATATCCAAAAGTCCTCATGAGGTAAAATATTATTACTCTCACTTTAAAGATCAGAAATGTACATCAGTTTAGATCTTGCTTATGTGTGTCTAAAGTTTAGAGTTAATTCAAAATTTTAATAATCTAGCCTATTTTATATATATTCCCAAATATATAGTACTCTCAAATTACCCCACACTCTAAAGTACTTAAAATGTCTTTTGAATCACCAAGGAAATGCTTTTTCTTTAAATTATTTGATGTTCTTTATGAATGAATAATGCATGAATACTACACATAGTGACTCCTTGTTATTCAGAGTGCAAAAATGGAACACACTGTTGGGGTTGCTATGGCTTGCCTGTAATAAATGTTAAATAACCTGAATACCCCAAGCCTCGTAATATTTGCAAAAAAAGAATCATCCTGAGGCAAGATTATGAGTTGAACAAAAGTAAGGGACTTTTGTCTATCTTTTAAGAAGATTCTCCGCCACACAATTATATGTCCTTTGTCATTTTCTCTCAGCCAATAGATAGATTCAGCCATCGCTGAGCATACACGTCTATTCTGTGAGCACCCATGTATTATGTACATCTGATAAACATTCTGATTTTCACACAGTCAAGATCTTATTTTCTCAGCCAGTCTGAATCTATAAAGTGAACTATTTTTTTTCATGGTCAAATTATGGTCTCTGTGGTGCCTTCTTTTTAAAATTATAAAGAAGTTTGATATGTTGTTTATAATGAATTTCTGATAAAAATATAGCAGTTATACAATTTGATTTTTATATTAACTCACTAAAATAGATTCATTACATAAATAAAACTTGAAATATTTCCTAAGGTACAGAGTTAACTATTAATATCACATGTGAAAATATTATCACAACATTATTTTTTTTAGTTCTTTTTTTGGTTTGATATTTTTTAGCACTAAGAAGAATTGTGCTACAGAATATTTTCTTTCCTTAAAATATTAAACTTTTTTTCTGACTGGCATTTGTCTTTGTTAGGTTTTCGTGCATTTTACTAAGGGGTGTGTTTTCTTTTTCAAAATTAATTCACTATTATTTTCCCCTTCCTGCTCCAGTTAACTGAGTCATTTATAATTTTGTCAGATTTATTTATCTATCCAAGGCACCAAATTTATCCTAAAGTCATTCTTTTAAACAGCAAAAGAGACCAAAAAAGAAAACATTAAAGGACTCAAGTGCTCTCACAAAGAAACTGCCAGTTCAGTCAACAAAATTTAAACTTCCAGTAAAAACAGAAAACTCTCTGAGGTGTAGACCCCAATGGCTAAGAAAAGCCACAAGTTCAAGTTGACCTCGCCAAAAGCATTTATACTTTTAGCCAAACTTATTAAAAACAAAATTTATTTGAAATGGAGAAAAAAGCATGCTACTGGGTTTCATAACATCAAGATGACAGACCACAAAAGGATTTTATTTTTAATAATATTGCCTGCTAAACATGACTGTAAATCAGGTTCCACCCCCCACCCCCAAATTTCTCTTCTTCCTACATTCCAGCTACTCCTAGAATAGGCAGTCTACCCTTGTGACTAGAAAACAAAACATCAAATTTGACAGGATTTTATTTTTAGGAAGCATTGTTTTTTTTTATTAGTATTATAAAATAGTTACCCACTCAATCCTAGGATGAAAGATAAACCAGTATTATATCATATTCTTTAAAAAAGACCAATGCTCTTTTATTTTATTAAAGTCTAAAATGGTTCAAATGCAGAGCTCAAATTAAGGCTATATGCCTCTTTGTTGTTCTGCGTCAGGGGAAAAATGTTATTTTAAAGTTGTTTGCATTTACTAGGCTATGGCAGGCAGCTGGAGGAAGCAAAGTCACTGATAGCTAAAAAGAAAAGGATTTGGCAAGACTTATGAAGTTCACAGTCTGCAATGATGGTCTTGAAATAGAATTTTCTACAACAAAAGCTGTGACCTTAATCACTCCAATGGCACTGCACATCAAGTGGAGATGTACCCAATTTTAGCATTCTCTTTTATAATCCACACTTTCCAATCAGTAGCCAGTATTGAAATGACAATGTCAAAGGGAAATAAATGGGTGAAGGTTGGACTTTGGTGGCTCTGGATACACACTGAGAAGTATGGAGGAGGTGTTGAGATGTTTTCTGAACAGTTGGCTTGAGCTAGGTCATGAGGAGTCTTTATATAAAGACTAAGATGACATCTCATCATATAGAAAATTGGATGAGATGTTCAGTTGCATGTCTTAGCATACAGAGCTGAGATCCACCTTCTTGGGAAATACATGGGGGTGTAAGAGGATGGGTGACCTTCTCCTTACCTCCTACCATAGGGTGACATTTCAGAACTTCTGTCTTAACAGCACAAGATCATGATGAAGTGTTACTCAAGTAATTCTCGCCTCTATGCAGAGACCTAAAAAAGTGAGAGGTTCACTTCGGATAACAGTAAGAATGCCTCAAGCCATAAGGGCAGTTAAACAGAGGAATTGCTGAGGGATACTGAAAATTTCTTTATTATTAAAAAGAAACAAAATACGATCAGTAGACTTTGATGGAGCACCTGTGTAAAGCTCTGGGCTAGTTAAAGTTTTGTATTTAAGTTTGAATACTTCTGATGAAAGTGAATCTACTGTTTCTTAGACCTTGAAGAGCATACCTCTTCTTAAAATGTTAAAACTGATATAGCACCTATTTCTTGGTCAATGATAATGCCCACTATATTGACCCACTATATTGCCCACTATATTAGAGATTTCTCTGAATATCTATAAAAATAAGTAGGGAAGATAAATTTAATGAGACCATGGTGGTTCCAAGAAACACTACATGATCTCAGCATATATCAGAGCAATTCTGTTAACTGACATAAAATTACAGAGATGATTTTTAAATGGCTTAATCTAAAGTTGATTATAAGCTATTACTATGTGGTAAAAAGATACATATATTAATATTTGTTTAAAGGATGCATTAATAGTCAACATTATTCAAAAATCAACCCTGCACTTCCCTTTTTTTTTCTATTCACACTAAAGTTTCTTACAGCTCATGGGACAGTAGATGATAAAAGAAGAAAATTCTATGGCTTCTGTGATCTGGCTCTTGGGTGTGAGTTATTTCAATGGCAGGATTCATAGGACTTGTGATCACATATAATACCTCTCTAGTTCTTTTTAGAGATCCAGGAGAAAGTTGAGGGAACTACATCTGAGAGTAGGCAGGGAAACTGGATAGATCTGTATAGGCTCCAAAACCTCACCAAACATTTAAATGCATCTATCACTATAATTGTCAATAATATTCAAAAAGTATTTGTGGTTGTTTTTTCTGAATGTTGATACATTTTCTATAAAAACATTTATTTTCTATGAAGACAAGGATGTTGTCTCCTTTATTCCATGGTGTCTTTCAAACACCTAGAACAATTTCTGACATAAATATCTGTTGAATAAGGGTATTAATAAACAAGAGTATTTAGAATAGAGTCCCATAATAATTTCCTAGGAATCAAATAATTGTTATCATTTAAAAAAAATCTAGGCCTTCCATAATTGGTATACTTAAAAGAGATTATAAGTGGAGTAAAAGATACTATAAGTTTTGTCTTTCTTATTTTCTGATGTTGATAAAATCTCAAAATCAAGGAATAAAAAACAATCAGGAAGGTAATTTTTTTAAAGGTTATGTGTCAGTGCTTAAGCTATTGTCTCATCTTTAAACCCACCCTTCCATACTTCATTTGATGATGCTGGGACAGGGGACAAGGACTCTGAAAACCATATTTCTCCTTCACCCATTGGTTCTGTTAGGCTCAGCCAATAATAGGTACTAAACAAAAAAGAGAAGTTGCTTCCTCTTTCATCCTATCGCTGTCACTACACATCACCTTCTTAAGGGTTTCCTGTCTGCTCACTGCTCTTGTGAGCATCATGCCAGCAGCACTACTTCACCCCAAAGCGACAGTGCCTTCATGTAGCAGCACATGAACTTGCAGTTTATCCAACACTTGTAGAACCATACTTATTAGATATTTAGAGACACTAGCACCAGCCCAGCAGGGCCCTCCCTCAGAAGTTTGAATTTCAGCTTTACAGGGCCTTTTCTCCAGTCTTCTAAATTTTAATAATTTCAACTTCTTGCCTTTATTTCTTCAGCCCCATGCATGGTAGCTTCTTTCTGCAGTTGTTACCTCTACAACACCTAGTGTTCTCTTTTGACTTTTTCAGTTATTTAGTTAACAATTTTATTACTAGTTAACACTTCTTTATATTACATTTTCTCTATCCAAATAATTGGTGTCATTTCTGTATCTTAATGGGACCCTAACTTATACAAGTTGATTTTACTAAGTTTCTTTTTTTAGTTTCTCTAGTTTTAATGTGATGCTTAATTAAATGCAAACAAAGAGTCAATTTAAAAAAGTCAGAAGACGATGTAAGCAAAATTTTAAATTAAGTAAAATGTCCTAAATACTTCTACCACCTTCCCTGGCCTTTGTTTCTTACTTTATCCTCTCTCTTTCTTTCTCTCTCCCTCTCTCCTCCTCCTTCTTTTTTTATACCCTTCTTAATCGATGTTATTTCCCTCAATGATTTCCTCTTCTCATCTTGAAAATTCTCTCTTTCCTTATTTTTACCGGCCCCATATACCTTCATCATCTTCCCTTCTATTAATGAAGATACTGAGAGCTCAGTTCTTTCTCCTAAATTTATCAAATGCAAGTTAGTCCCTTATCCCATGGAAAACAGAGAGAGGCCAAAGTCCCTATATATAGCAGTAAGAGATTTAGGAAATTAAACATCTGTCTTTGTCAGTGGAAAGCTATTATTTTTGTTAGGGTGCTTTGAGACATTTTTTAGTGGCACCCTGTCAATGATCATCTGGTTAACTTACACCTAAGGACTTACTCCCTTCCTATATGCTCCTACTTTTGGTGGCAGATAATAGAAGAGGACAAAATTTTATCCTAGCGAAGAACTATAAGGAACTGTGGCTGGATGAGCCCTGAACTAAGAAATATAAATAGCACAGATAGAGCCATATTTGCTCAGCCATACTGCAGAATTACCCTCTTATCTCAATTATTTTGTTCCGTAGAAATTTATTGCTTAATGAGCGTCTAAGTCTCCATTCTTCACTGCCACCTCCAAATGAGAATTTTCCTTCCATATCCAACTCTTAAGGGTTTTCAGCGAGCTTTCATATAGGAATAATTTGCTTTTCTAATCTGTTCTAAGATGTCAACAGTTTTATATGATAACTTTTCAAAGGATGTTTGTATTCTGAAAGAGGAGGCCCAAAAGCCTCTTGTCTTAACACAAATATTAAGAAATTGTAAGAGGTAAATTTTAGCCATAAAGCAGGAGCTGGTTTGGTAGGTCTTCACAGAAGATATTTCTTCATCCTCATATTAATCAACCTAAGAGGGAAGCCAGTCTAAACCAGACTTCAGCTTCTGGAATGTAGCTTTATGGGTCAGAAAGTTTAAACATCCTATAACTATATAAATAAAGATAAAATAATATGCTTTTGCATCTTACTAGAAATATATTTCAAAAGAGAATAACCATATAAGAAAAATAGTCTGTAGTCCTATTATAGTAAAGTGTAAATCAATGTAAGGTGAATTTATTTTTATTATGCTAATTGCCAAGAATTCATAGTCTCAGCCAAGAAACAGTTTGTTTTTCATTTGCTTTCTGACAAAATTTGAGAAGTAAAAGTATGGTTGTAGATCAAAAGCAGGCTAGAAATAAAAAAGAAATGAGTATTAGAAGATGCTTTTTTGGAGGATGTTTGACATGCTATTACCTAATAATATGTGCTATTTTTTAATGTTGAAAAAAATTGGCTATTTTTGAACTTTAAAAAAAGGGTCGTAAGCTTATTATTAAAACTGTCCTCACATACATTTCCTAATACAGTCATGTGGACGTATCGAGGCCTCACAATAATGTTTTACTGCTGAGTCTTAGAATCCTTGTTTGAACCATGCTATAGCTTCATTTCTGAGAAATGTTTTCCTTCTCCTGATACATGTGGGATCAGGTAAGCTAACGTAGTTTCAGAGGACTGACGCCTGACGTTCATGAAAGGGGAAGATCGGGACTGACCTTGCCACCAATTTCATACTTTCATCTATTTTCATCTAAAATCCTTTGACTTCTAGAGTACAAACGTAAAAGAAAAATCTTATCTTAACACTCCTCTGAGTTTTCATGGGTGGTTTCCCCAAACTGTAGTTAACCTTTTCTAGACGCTCAACTAAACTCTAGTGGGAGAGAGTTCTCTTTCTTCCAGAATATTTTCTGAAGTCTGTGTAGCCTGCATTCAAGAAAGCATAAAATGCAAGGTGTTGAGATGTAAGCACTATGGATAATAAATGAAGGCTGATGACAGCATAAAAGACACATTTTTTAATGAGAAATCTCTCTTCTTCAGAGGAATGGTTTCTGTTGTAGGCTTATACGTACATATACATTTGAAATTCCAGAAAGGAAGCTGAACATCTGGTCACTTCATTCTAGTATTTCTTAATTTATAAGGTTATGAAAATTTTAACATCCCATATCAGAAAGTCATCAACCTGTGATAAGCTTCTTATTCTCTTTGATGGAACAGTTGTCTTGTGGATATGGCATGAAACTGTTATAGCAGTTGCATTTGTGACTCATTGGAAAAACAAATCCCTGAGCTGAAAATGTAGTCCACTTATGACATTAAGCCTAGCATTCAGGTCACAAAATACATTGCTGTTGCTGTAGATTAATTCAAGATTCTGTGAAATATATATGTTTTATATGGCTTAAAAAGCTTTATATGGCTTAAAAAGCTTTCCTAAAAATAACAAATATAAATATTGCAGCAGAGTTTTCGGAATCTTAGCAAGCTTTTGTGGGTTCACTATTCTAGCACATCTCCCTTGAGTTAACTTTGGCCTGCTCTTTCTTATTTTGAATAGAGAGAAGTTATTATGCTAAGCAGTAAAAGTACGGTTGTCCCTTGAACAACACAGGATTGAACTGCATGGTCCACTTACTTGAGAATTTTTCCAATAAATATATACAATCTGAAACTAATATAACTAATATAATATTGTATACCAACTATATTTAAATAAAAAAGGAAACAAAATTGTATATAACATCAACTGCTTGAAAATTTGTATAGGAAAAAATACATTAAAAATTTTAAAAAATTCAATACCAATATAAGTATAAACTGAAATTGTCCTATCTGAAATGCTGACATTTTTATACTGTTTATTAGATTAGTAATACATAAATTAAATTATTCTTCAGGTAAATAAAATACTGTAAATGTACTTTCCTTATGATTTTCTTAATAACATTTTTTGTTCTCCTTTATGGTAGGAGTTCAGTGTATAACATACAAAATATGTATTAATTGATTTTTTTATGTTATTGGTAAGGCTTCTGATCAACAATAAGCTATTAGTAGTTAGCATTTTGAGGAGTCAAAAGTCACACTAGGATTTTTGACTGTTTGGAGGGTCAGCTCCCCAAACCCCATGTTGTTCAAGGCTCAACTCTACAATATAAAAGAAGACTCCACTTCACCAGTTTACAAATGTCTCAGCGAGATATGTTGGTGTGTGTACTTTACTCACGTTCAGGTGGTATGATAGAGAAGGAAGAGTACTAGAAAGTCAGGAAACTAAATTATAGATACTGGCCCAGACATTTCTTATCTCTGGACCTGTTTGTCTAGCTAGAATTGAAAATGATGAAACTAATGATACATTCATTCCCTTCCAGTTCTAAATATTCTATCTGCAGTGTTTATTATTATACTTTTTTTATAGTGATAATAAATACTCAATAATTTAAACAACACGAAAAAGCCTATAGAAGGTATTAAAAGAAACACTTAAATTCCACCATCTATTAAAAAAGCACAGTCAACATTTTGTAAATGTCCTTCCAGATGTTTTCTCTTTAGGATTAAACACATAACTGTATATGCATAGGAGTATGCATATTGTCTAATATATGTTACCCTCATATCTTTTTACACTTAAAAATATGTTAACTTTCCATATCAGTGAATATTCATTTACATCATCCTTTTAAAAGGATACAAGTAATTCCATTGTATGGATGCAATAAAATTATTTAATTTCTCTTGATAGTACAGTAATTAATTTCTTCTCAGATTTTCTTATTGTATGCCCCACTGTGATGAATTTTCTTTTGCTTGTGCTTTTCCACATTTGTGCATGATTGATTGTTCCTATGGAATACATAAAATAGAAATCATTGGGTAAAGGATATGCACACTTCCGATATGTTACCAGGGTGCCTACCACAAGGTTAAATAAATTAAGATTACTACTGGCAGTGCATGAAAGTGATTTTCCTCATCTTTACCAACATTAAATAAGTTATTAGTATTTAATAACTAGAAAACCAAGAATCTGTTATTAAAAAAATAAGTTGTTTTTTTCTTGAATTTTATTGGTGAAAGTGGCTATCTTCTCATGGTTTTTTTTTTTTTTATCGTTTATATCCCTCATTTCTTAATTGTCTGTTCAGGTGTTTAGCTAATTTTTTTCTACTGGGAATTGTATCTTTATTCATATTGATTATGAGAGTCATTATAGTTGATACTAGTATTTGATAAATCTGTTAATTAGATTTCCCCCAAGAATTTATTTATCTTTTAAAATTGTTTATAGTGTATTTTTTTTTGCCTTCTAAAATTATTTTTAGGTTTTTTAAAAAAATTGGATTAAAAACATTAAGTTTTATAATAATACATGTGAATAATTTATTGTGAGTAGGAAGGATTTGATGCCCCAAACCAAGATGATAATGAAGTATGATTTCCTGGGAGGGTCTTCCTGAAAATCTATACTCTTTGGGAACATGGAAGTGATGTGTAAATGGGCAAGGATTTGAGAATTTGAGAATTAAATTGGATTCCTGGCCATGTGAGAAGCACAAAGGCAGGAGAAGAGAGTCTCCAAAAATAAACTTGGCTCACTTCACATATTTGCCTGGGCACTGCTCACTGTTTGGTTTTTATCATCTATGATTTAGTTCTGAACCAAGAAGTTCAGATGGAATAACATTCAATGGTTTAAAAAAAAGAACCCAAGTCTGAAGGGATGAGGGGTCAGTAGCTCTCTATTTACTTATATTTGCAAACAAATAACCTGGTAACATTTTTGATTCATAGAAACAAATAATTTACTCCCTAAAACAAAATAAAGGATCTAGTCAACCATCTCTAAAGTAGGTATTAGCTATGCTTCTAACCCTATATTGTTTTACAATGTAGTTTTCTAAACTAGTGCTGCTTTTTTTTTTAAATCATATACACACATACAACTATGTTATATGAGAAACAGTGGAGTATAGCAGAAAGCAAATTGAATTGAAATCTAGCTCATGCTTCCAGTTTTTGCTAATGACATGTTGTAATTTTGGAGAAGGGCCAGAATTTCTATATTGGTCAATCTGTCCACACTATTTTTTTTTTTTTATGCTGAAGACCTTGCCATTTCATGCCATACAGATTGTCCTCAAATCCTTTGGGGATTTATAAGAGCCAAATCATCATTTTTATTTGATCAGGAAGGAAGATACCTTATAAGCAGTTTGGTTTATGTAGATGATCCTGTGGAAGGAGAATTTTCATATTTTCTTTTTCAGCATCAACAGACTTTGTTTCTCCCCCAGCTTTTAACACTTCTTTTGCTGCTCCTTTTCTGAGCTAGTGAGCTCACCTTGTTCTTAAAATACAAACATCAAGGCTATCTCTCATTGAGTCTCACCTTCATCTCACTCTGTTTTCTTCTACTGCTACAGACATCTCTTCACATTTTCCCAGTCTCAGAAGAGTCTTAGAAGTGCTAACCCCTGCCCTAGTACAACTTAGTTGAGGTATTTTGATCCACACTTGTCCCTTTCTTCTTCATTCCATTTCTCCCTCCTCTAGTTTCAATAATTCTCATCTCCATCTTGAAGAAAGCCTTTGCTTCACCTTAATGCCACTCTTTCTTCCAGTCAATTTCTATCTACTTTATTTTTACCACACAAATCTACCCATGCTGTTTCCCCATTATTTCCTCTGCCCTTACCTCTGAAAAATAGTTTTTATCCTACTCATTTACTGAAGCAACTCTTCCAAAAATCACCTGTTTGTTGTCAAACATAGTGACAAATGCAGTATCCTTGATATGTCTGCAGTTCTTGACACTGTTCACTGTATTTCTTTTTTGATATACTCTACTTCTTTTACTTTAGTGAAATGGTACTCTACTCGTTATTTTCTTCTTCTTCTACTTACTTTTACCTTTTCTTTTATTGGATGATTTTTAATTCATTTCTGTGTTTCTATAAAGTCTGTCAGTCACCATGTAGTATTGTGAAAGAATCAGGGCTCAAAACCAGATATACCATTGATCTGTGATTCTACTTTGGGGAAGTCACTTAATTTATTTGTCTGTTATTTTCTTCTTTGGAGCACGAAGATACAATGCCTGAACTGAAAAGTGACAATGGGAAGAGTTAATGCTAACCTATGTAAGTCATCTATGTTCAATCTTTTTGATATCCTCTGTGATAATTCTGTCCCTAAAACTTCTCTTATTTTCTGGTTACCTATATTAGGAAAGTTTATGCTGCAAAATTTAATATTTAATTATATACCATTTTTATCAGTAACTGTCGTTTCATGTTAGTTGTATCTTTCTCACTACAAAGTGGACATCATTCTCCACAGTTTTATCATATAGACATTATTTTTCAATAGACATTAGATATTTGTGACTCTGTTGACCTGAGACCTTCCCCTTTCCCTGCTCTGTACTTAAAACAAGTGCTCCAGATAACTATGAACATGTAAAGAATTTGATATCACCTTTTTAATCATAGCTCTGGTTTCCTTGCACTTCCATAAATGTGATAATACTCTAAAGATAATGCAGGTGGTAATTTGTTAAAAATTACCCTTATTTTCTAGATTCTTTGAGTCAGATATTTCTTCCACTGTTTCAACAAATTACTGTAAGTGTACAGTAAAGTGTCAAACACTGACATAATGATAAATAAAATAAGGATTCTTCACTTAACAAACTCATATATTAGTAAGGGAGACAGAAAAATAGGCAGACAATTCTATTAGGGTATGGTAAATAATACCCATTAGAAAGGACAAGGCATTATAATCTACATAGAAAATGCACTTAAGTCATTCTTTGGGAAGAGAGTAATCTGAAAAGGCTTCCAAAGGAAATAATTTCTAAAATGAAATCTGAGAATTCATTTCAGACAGTAAAAGCAGGATTAACATTTATATAATTACTTTTAAAAGAGAAGCACATTATTTACTTTTAGATAAAAAATATAAATGTCTTTGTTTCCTCCCTCAACTTTTTTCCCCAAATTACTGCCATATTCTCAACCTGTGATGCCCTAAGCTAGGTCTTTAGTTAAGAGATGTTGGAAAGAATAATTTTAGATCAAATATAGGAAAATATGAAAAAAATGGATGGTTAATGAAAATAGACTCTCTCAATCATAGAAAGGTGATAAACATTTTAAACTTACTACTCTACATTAGAAGCTTAGAAGCTCAATTTTTAAAATGGCGTATAATGCACAGAAAAATGTCCAAATAAAAATTTTGGTGATGCAGTATCAAAACTAGATCGTGTAAGATTGTCAAAAACCTAAATTATACATATGCTCCTCTGATCAACGTGAGGCAGAAGAAATGTTTTATGACTGAAAAACGTTAACACTACAGGGCATTTATCCTTCTTGGCTTGGTTGTGTGTGGAAAAGGCTTATCGTTAGTTCTTTTCTTAATGAATGAGTTTATTCAAAGTGAAGATAAAATCTACACCTCTGATGGATATGGAGAAAAAAAAAACAAAAACAGATTACTCAAAGTACCCTGACCTTGTTGGAACAATGTCATTGAATATTTCTTATGAATAACACAATGCCCCCAAAAGGGTAAATATTCAAATCAACGAATTTTATGTTGTGCTCAATTTCCTCTTTAAGAGAGAAGGAAAAATGTTTCCCTTCCATTTCCATACTGCACAATGACATTAAAGCAAATAGAAAAGAGAATTTAGCTTATCGAAATTCCCCATTTTCTACACTATTTGTCATTAGCTTTAGGGTCACTCACCTAATTTTTTTTCTTTGAATTAATTAAAGTATACTTGAATGTGACAGACATTTTAAAATTCCCTGTAATCTGACAGGAAGAGCTTTTTTCTTTCTTCTTCTTCTTCTTTTTTTTTTTTTTTACCTCCATAACTGTAGAAGCTCCAAGCTCCAAAGACATCACCACAAAGCTGCAAGGTTGTTTACCTTCACTCCTTCACAAAAGATAATCCAACAAATTACATTAATTATAAACCAATATGTTCCGTTCAATTCCCATATGAGCCAAACCTGGGGATGAGCATCTGCTCTTATTTTCTGAGCCCGGTTTTGAGGACAAGATTCACAACAATGCTCAATCCATAATTAACAAAAATATTAAAGATGCAACATCCCAACATCCTGCTTTTTGAAGCAACATCCTGCTTAAAAATATGCATGTCTACTCCTAGCAAGCTTTTTTCTCCCCAATGCAGATATAGTCTATTGTTATCTCTGAAATGTTTTTGTTTGTTTAAAATATTTACATTTATATTGGACTTAAAATAAACATGCAAGTATTTACTACAAAAGGAATGAACAACAATTTCCCACTGTGATGATTTTTTTTTAAATTTTGAGTTTCTTCTTTTTCTAGATAATGTCTTCTTTTTCTTATCCCTTTAAAATGATGTTTATTGTACATTAAACGTGTTGTTTCCTGGTGAAGAAAATAAAAATGGATAAAACTTATTTAAGATACTTGATTTTTCCCCCATTTGGCCCATAAAAAGAAATAATAGTAAATTGTACCAGATATTCATATATATCTACACATATATTTAGTGCATACATTTTTTTTCTGTTCATAGAAATCCCAGTTAAGCAGTTGGTGGTAAATAAATATTTAAAGTATCTGCATTATAGATACCTAATTCATATATAGCATCCATATGTGATTGAATATAAATAGGCATACTGTTTAAATACACCCACACACCACACATAAAGTGAATGGAGAGTAAGACAGTGAATGAGCGTCTTTCTTGTTCATATGTTTAATACCTGAGTCTGTTGTAAAGATGAGTGTTCTTTAACATAATTGTTTTGAGAGTCTGAGAAGGAGTTACAAAAAGAGCATAATTCTATGCACCTCTGAAGTACTTTTTTTTATATCACTGTCAACACCACCTATTTGCACTTAGACATTTTTGTCATAATAGGGTTGACTTCTGTCATTGAATTCATGTTGTTTTGGGGGATAGGCGGATATGGTCCAAGATTCTTTGTTCTTTGAGTCATAGGAAAACAATATATCTCCTTTGGTGGTTCCACAGAGGATTGTGGGACCAAAAAACACTGGCCTGGAGTCCAGAGGCTGAGGACTTCTGGTCTGACTTTCACATCCTCTATGCAAAGAGAAAGTTTATCAGTGAATGGTCAAGGAGGGCCACTGACTCTGGATTCTCATTCACAAAAATCCTGCAATTTACATGTTGGTGTTCTTGCCAAAAGATGTTTTGCATTCATATAATCATGAATAAGATTAAAGAAAGAAATAGTAGTAAGATGCTTTCAGAGACAAATAAGAGAAAAACCAACTAAGTTGTATTTCTTAAGGTCTTAGAAAAAGTTATCATTAGATTAATAAAATAGTCTCAAGCTGGCAGTTCTGGTAGGTCAATAAAGTCATTGAGGGCAAATACAGGCTTTAACATCTTTAAACTCTGCCATCATTAACATTCAGTTTTGTTCTTAGGATTGCCACCTTATAATTTCAAAATAGCTGTCACAGATCCAGACATTATATCCCTACACAATGTGACTAAAGTAGGAAGATACAGAGTGGGAGAAATCATTCACTCCCTATGAGGTTCTCCATTTTTAGAGAGAAAATATTTCCAGGGATTCCTTAGATAATTTCTCTTAAAGTCTCTTTGGCCAGAATTGGGTCCCATGACCGCCTCTAAACCAATAATAGAGGAGAATACTATAATTATAATATCTCATTAATAATTCATTTTCATTATTTACTGGGACTGGAAACATTGTTACCAATGGGGAAATTTTTATTGCATAAGTAAGCAACAGTTTGCTTGCCCCCAAATAGTTATCATTCAGTTTTACACATGTGTCCATTACTAGGCCATACTATCTAGAGTGCACTATATATATGTGCACACACATATTCATACAAACACATTTACACATATTCCTTTACCTATAATGATACAGTTATTGTGCATTGTATGTCTTGTATTAATGTTTATTTATAAAGCAAAAACAGTTAAAAATATTACATGATATTTATCAACCTGTTTTGGCATTTATTCTTATACTTCTTTTAAAAATATGGAATGCTATGGGTCTCTCTCAATCTCTGAGAGATACTGGTGATAATCAGCTATGTTACCAAAACATTTGTTATTTAACTTCTCCTGTACCTAAGTTTTAACATAGATAAAATTGGAGTAAAATTCCTGAGCTACCTAATTGGATCCTACTTTGTGGGAAGGACCTAATGCATGAATTACATGAAACTACTTTGGGAATAACAGCATTTTTAATCTATATTTTATACTCTTAGTGTTTGATACCGAGCTAAAGTACAAAGATGGATGGGGAACCTTGCCATGAATCCCAGGCACTGTGCTTTTCACTATGAGGCCTTTTCAGTGAAGGAGCAAAGGCCCATTGATTTCACTTGCCCTCCTTCAATGCTTAGTCAGCCACCATTTGCCTCACAGGCAACAAGTCCAACCACTGGCCCAGTTCTTTTCTGAGGACTGTAGCCCTGTCAGAAGACACTTCTCAAACATCATATTATTCAATTTATTATTGTATGATGTTTTTAGGGATTGAGTTGACTCTGTAGAGTCTGAAATTAAGGCTTTGTAAATCCCAGGTTTCTGAGGCTTTATCGACCCTGCCAACTCTGTGAGATTTATTGGCACAGACCATGATTTTCAGTGGGGCCATGCCCAATTCCACACATGCTGAGAATATTCAAGTTTGGAATTCTCACCATCTCATCAGTAAATAAGCTTCTTGTACCTATTCTGGTCCAGATGTTGTCACACACAGGATATGGTTGGCTCAAATCTCTGATTAACTTATGAACGTACTGCATTATGTGAGGACACAATAGCTCCTTTCTTTAGTTCACATATTTATTGAGTGCTGTTTCTGGCCTGAGTTTTCTTTGATGGATTTAGAAGAACTGAAACATATAACAAACCACACATTTAAGGAGTTTGAAATCAAGATGGGAAGGCAAAATATACAGGTATAAAATTATTTTATAGCACTTATCATACTGTGTTATAATTGTGTCTTGTCTCCCCTGAGTATCAGTTTGTTTGTTTTTTAAAGACCATTTTTTAGAGCACTTTTAGGTTCGCATACTTTCTTGATTATTGTTCTATAAGTAAGATTTGATGTTGGGTGGTGCCAATTCTCCAATTTTGTTCTTCAATATTGTGTTGGCTAATCTGGGTCTTTGAACCTTCTTGATAAACTTTAGAATCAATTTGTTTATATCCACAAAATAATTCACTGGGATTTTGATTAGAATATCTGTAAGATTTTAAAGGACCAATACAATGTGATTTCACTTATATGTGGAATCTAAAGAACAAAAAAAATGAACAAACAAAACAGAAAGAGACATCTGGATACAGAGAAAAACTAATGTATGCCAGATGGGAGGGGTGAAAAAGGTGAAGGGCTTAAGAAGTATAAATTGGTAGTTACAATATAGTCACAGGGATATAAAGTACAGCATAAGGAATATTGTCAATGACATTGTAATGACTATATGTGGTCTCAGGTGGGTACTAGACTTATCAGGAGAGATCACTCTAAATTATATAAATGTCTAACCACTATTCTTTACACCTGAAACTAATATAAAATAATATTGAACATCAACTCTAACTGAAAAATAAAAATTAAAAAAATTAAAAGTAACCATTTTCTTTCAAGTTGGATTCATAAAAAAGAAACATCTTGAGGGCCCCTAGACATACACATACTACCATTTGGGATCCTCTGTTATAGAATACCAGTGTATTTTGCAAGACTTGTCATACTGAATGTGTATATAAGTTTGTATATTTTTTGTAGGGTCATGTTGAGAGCATCTATCAAAAATTTTTAAGGTTGTCCAATGACCCAAAACAGGTTAAGAAATATTGGCTGTGAGGGAAAATCTTGTATGTTGAAATGTAACCAAGCAGTAATCTTGATATCTAGCTATTTTTCAAATGAGGAAATATGGCTTTGAAGAGGTTAGTCATTTGACCAGTCTTGTACATGGTAGATTCAGAACACCATTCCATTTCTTTCTGACCCTAAAGTTCATATTCTCAACCCATATGCTAAACTTTAGCATAAGATGTGAAAAATGGTACAGGGATACAAGAATGGTAAAATGCAATGAGTGGCCCCAAGAAGTTATAATCCAGAAAGGAAGATGAGGCAAATGATAAAAAATTAATAAATTTAAAACACAAATGTCATAGAAATGATAGGTAACTTTCATCTAGAGTATTTGGGAGACTTACAGAAAAGGAAGTCTCATCAAATTTCAGAGACCAAGAAAGAAGTGATTGTTATAGAGAGAAGCAATGTCATAAACAAAGGCAGAAAGCCAGGAAATTGAGGGTTGTGTGTGGGAAACCATGAGTAATCTAGTTCAGCTGGAGTGTCTGGGAATCATATACAAATGAACTTAGTAAAATGCATTGGAATCAGAGGGCCATATGCCAAGCTGAAGAGTTCCATAAGATTCTGGGTTCTACGGAGCCATTGAAAGATTTTTGAATAGGGTTAGGGTATAATTGTGCTCTTTTGCTTTGGTGCATTCTTGGGGGACATTTTCACTGAAGAGTGTTCATTTAATCTAGGACACTTTAAATTTGAAAGAGTTTATCAGGGACTGTTTATTATTGTTAAGAAATAATAAGCAAAAGAATAATTTTATTTCTCTAATAAATGTTGAATGAACCGTCTTTAAAGTGAGGGTTTCAAATGATGCTTGAGAAACATCCATTTGCATAGATGCTTCTTGCTTATCATTAAATCAATACAGTGGAACAAATAATAGTACTTCTCAAAATAATTTCTATTTATACTGTCTGGTCAATGTTACATATTTGAGCTGACAACTGAAAAAGAGCATCAACTAAGAGTTCTCGTCAATCTGCTTGAACTCCAATTTGAATTTTTAAAACATGTTTAAATTCTCTTGTAAAGAATAAAAGAAGCCTCTGTGTACACTGTAATACAGAGGATAATACGTTCATGAAAGCAAGAGTTTTATTTTCCTGCTCTAAAGAAAGGCCTATTAACTACAGGACTTCCTAGGCTCCTACTGCTAAATGAAGGTTCCTCATCTCAGTTACTAGCACCCTATGCAGCCCACTCCCATAAATCTCAGCCTGTAAAGACTCATCTTCTAAAAATCAGTATACCATTGGCTGAGCGTTACTGCCACCGCTGTACTAGTACCACACCATAGTCATTACTGGTGACTATATATTGGGCACTAAGTATTGGACCTGTGCTAAATGCTTTATACACAATCCTCTGAGGTTGGTTTATTTCCTTGATTTTTTTACACATGAGAATTGAGGTTTAAAAGAGTTAAATTATTTTCTCAAAAGTACACAGTAACAGGCAGTCCTCTGTCTTCAAAGACACATGCCCTGGCCTTCCTCCCTTATCTAGGGAATAACTCCTTATCTATAAGCCTCAATTTAATGCCATTGCCTCAAAAGACTTGCTTGACTCACTAGACTTGGTTAAATTATTTTGTTATAAATTTCTATAGCTCACTTACTTACTCTAACTGTTTAATGTCCATCTTTACTGCCAGACTCTAAGCTCCATTAGGGTAGAAACAGTATTTTTCTAGCCCATTTTAATATCCCTTTGATTGAAATGATTAACTGACTTAATCTAAATTATTTACATTACTCATGCTATTGGGATGCCACTCTCAAAGGATGAGACTATCTGGGAAGCTATCCTATTCAGCTACTGTTATTATTAATACCTTATCTCATCTCTGAGATCAAGAAAAATAGCATACAGGGCAGGTAAATTTTAATGGGGCAGAAGAAGAAGTAACTGCTCAAAAACTCTGGAATTGGTTAGGCACCAGATATGGGGACCCTAAGAAGTAGAGATTCATAATGAAAGTCCAAGGCATCCAGGGCCAGAGACCCCAAAACAGAACAAGAAAATTAAGCCAGCAACACATTTTTCCAGCTACGTCTACTTTCCCCAAAACTTTGCTAATCTTCCTCCCTTAATTAACAGTGGCCTTGGATATGGTTCTTAGCATAGATAAGGCTAAAGTTGGCATACCAAATTTATGCAGAGGAGCAGTTTGTAGATTGTGTATTTAGATCTGTTCCAGAACAGGAAACTGTTTTCTTTCCCTTTGGTTAACACAGGAATATGTTCTAAGCCTAGAACATATTCTTTGTTTAGTATGTATTTGTTGACCTGAAACAGTGGTGGACAAAAGCTTATTTTATCTTCTTTTATGGATATTTTTACTTAATTTGGTCTCAGATTTAGCAAATTCTTGAGTTTACACCTTTTAGAAATTAGTGCATGCAACTAAAGTCATAAAATAATACTTACCTTTAACATGTGAAATGCAAACCGCTATTTTGTTTCCTATTTAGAAAAATGTTGACACATGCAGAATTGATTTCACGACTAATGGATGCAGAATTCTTCCTTGTGAATTTAATTTCAAATATACACCCACACATTTCTGTATATACTGGGTCAATATGTAAAATACTTGTCTTACCATCTCAGGCAAAAAATTTTGAAAGGTGCTGTTCTAAATCAATGCTGAATTATTTTTTTCCAGCTTTTCCTTGGAAACATCTGGTACACCCTGTGCTGTACACCATCTTAGTCAGGTCTCCAAGCCCATCTGTAGCCTGGAGGCAGATCTCCCTTCTTAGGAGATTGTAGGGTTTCTGCACATATTATTGATGGGAAGGTCTGTTTTGCTTAGAGGCACCCAGAACATCAAGGGATATTTCCTTTTTTGGAAAAATACTCAAGGGCAAGGAAGGGCAGAGTATGAGTTATTTAGCTGATTTGGATGACGAATCATTTTTTTTTTTTTTTTTACTTTTTGAGCATGCCTAACAAATGTAATTATCCTAGTATTTCTCAAGTACCATTGAGCAGAACTTCATATAGTTGTATTTTATGAACAAATTTTCCCTCTTCTTGTTCTTTAAAAATTTGTACCTACCTAGGCCTTAAAAATGACTGTATGTAAGGGTATCTTTCTCAGCTGAGCTTAAAAGGGGAAAATAAATTGTTTCATTGTTTAGTTTCACACTGTTATATCCTCTAAGAGAGTTATATCAGAGAAAAAGAAGATGCAAAAAAGGGGAGATTATGCAAGTTATAAAAACACAGTTTAGCAGTGTTAAGATTAGATTAGTGGGGCTAGTTCTCTGGAGAATTGATTAGGACAGCATCCCACAAACTGCTTCTCCCAGAATACGAGAACTGTTTATTTTTCTAGGGCCACATTTTAAACCCCAGACTGTGAACAAACATTTTTCTTAGAGTATTTTTTTTTTTAGTTTAGTCATCTAAATTTTAACATTAACTTTGTTCCTTATGAACATGGTTTGGATATTGTTCTGGGTATAACATGGAATGAAACTGTGTTGTATCTTTTAATTCACAAGTTTTTTGCCTGCAGACTATGTCCAATATATGAAGAAATATAGTGGGTAATTTGAAGATGAACCCAACATCAGTGAACATTCAAGATAAATATATGCCTATTTAAAACCATCGTGGCTGGATATTATGCTCACCTGAAAAACTTTTACAAAACACCAAGAGTCAGATCCTCTCTCTGACCAATTAAATGTGAATTTCTATGGGAGGAGCTCAGGCATCATTAATTCGTAAAAGCTTCCCAAGTGATTCTAATATCCCACTCTAGCTATAACCCACTGAGGAAGATTAAGAAGTGCCATATAAAAACAGTAGAAAGAGCATAGAGTCCGAAACACAGTATGGGCCTTCAAGATCTAGTTCTAGCCCTCACTAGCTAAGTGGCCCTGGGTGGTTTACATGAAATCACTTAGCTGCAGTTTAATCACCTATAAAATCTATAAGTAAATATACTGCACAGAATCAAGATTAAATTAAGCAATGAGTACGAAAATACTTTTAAAAATCTGATGAATCTCTGTATACACTATTATTGCAATAACATTATTTATTTATTTATTTTTGGTAGTATTTTGTAGGTGAGGGAGAAGAGTAAGCACAGGACCGAGGGGAAGCAGACATAGCTGGTGAGGTATATGTGTTGCTGTCTTGACACCATTTTTCTTGTTCAGTGTTATGGTCTCTGACCCTGGATGCCCAGTTAACCTAAGAATCTCCATAAATATGGGATTTGGAGACAAACAGTTTTGGTTTTATCTTGAAGAAGGTAATGAGAACTCATGTAAATGATTTTAAGATAGAGTTACATAGTCAGATCTGTATGTTAGAAACAGCATTTTGGAAGTATCATATAGATTCAAATATGTATGTGTAATAAGACTAGAGGCAAAGGCTAGTTTAGAAATTGCAGTAGTAATCCAGGCAACTATGAGCTGACAAACTATTAAGGTGATGGAATTAACAGAATGAATAGAATCATTAGATGCTTCTGGCTTGGATGACCACACATCCAGGTAGAAAATAAAAAGATGAACATGTTTGTTTCATTGATGGTTGAGGATCATGGGAATGAACAAATGAATGAGTTTTTTTTTTATGAGATGACAAGTGTAATTACTAGGGAGCAGATGGATTTATAGTTCTCTTGCCCTAGATAGAGTTCTGAGCTGAGGTATAGATTTGAAAGTAATTAGCAAAAAGATGGAAGTTGAAGCTGTGGATGAAATCATGTAGAGAGAACATGAAGAGTAGAGGACAGAGAACAGAGCCATTGCAAAGAGAAACAGAAAAATAGGAGCCTTCAAGAAAGACCAAGTAGAAATGGGCTGAAGGATAAGAGGAATGCCCCAATAGAGTAGTATCACTTAAAACAAGGAAGGGGAGAGTTTCAATAAAAATAGTGGTGAACAGTTTCAAATGCTGTGAAGATGCCATTCAAAATAAGGATGACAATTTCCCATTAGATTTAGCAACTATAAGGTTATCAGGAACTATAAGGTTTTAGTGTAATGTTGGGAGCAGAAATCATATATTGAAATGAGTTGAAAAGTGAATACAAGTCAGAGAAGTAGAAACAAACATAAACTACCTCCCCAGAATATTGGCTCTGTAAGGAAGGAGAAGCTAAAATGACTGATAGAGGAAACTTAAGGTCAGGAGAGGGTTCACTTTTTTAGAAAAGAGATATACTTGATTATAAGATAGAAGATCAGATGAAGAATGGATAAGGAGAGGTTGAAGATGTAGGAGGGCATAGTAAGACTGTTGAGAAATTGGAAGATATGAGATGCAAAGAGAGATGAAGGGGTACATGTTGGATAGAAAGAAGTCACTCTTCTTATTGAAATCATAGGGGAAGAATAGATAACAAGTAAAGAATGGGATACATTTATGTGAGTGGAGGGGGAATATATGAAAGTCTCTGACCAATGCTTAAATTTTCTTTATGAAGCAGTGAAGTCTTCTGCTGTGAGGAGAGCTTCTGGAGTGGAAGGAGGTTGAAAGAATGGAGACAGAGTTGAAATGATAGCAGTAGAGAATAAAGGTTAGTAAAGATTGGAAACATCAAGGATTTCTGGGCAGAGTTGAAAGTTCAGATGATGTTTAAGACAACTGTCAAGTTTGAAATTTAGATAAAGAATACACATAGAAATGACTATTTTTTATGGGTGAGGAGATGGGCAGGAAAGGACTAATTAAAAGAGTAAGGGAAGAAAGTGTTAGAAAAGGAAACCAAGAGAATATAGAGACTTGGAAGCCAAGAAAGAAAGGGTATCAAGTTATTAATAATGAACAAAGAGACCAAATGCTTGAGGTCTAATAGGATAAAGGTTGAGAAACTCAGTAGGTTTTGGCAATTAGGAATTCAACTGTACCTAAAAGAAAGTGTTTTTGTTAGAATGTTGAGATTTAAAGCCAATTTTCAAGGATTCGAATAGCTTATGGATAGTAAGGAAGTAGAGACAAGGAGCTGGTGCAGTTTGAAAACTTTTATCAGTGAAAAGATGAAGAGCTACAATGAGTAGCTTAAAGGGTTAATGAGATGCAATATATGAATATTTTTAAGGGGAAAAAATAGTGAAAGTGATTGGACATGGAGAGCTACTGAAGGGCAATTAAGTAAATTTATAGCTATATTAGATGTATTGGAGTGTGGGAGCAAGTAGAGAAGTTGAGATTAAGGGCATATAAAAGTAAAGGATGATAAAAGTGTTAAAACCGCAGGAGTATTTTAACTTGTAAAAGTGGAGGAGAGAATGTTATCTGTACTCTTTCATTTAAACTAAGATATATAGTTTTCACATTTTAATATTTTTGAAATTGGAAGATAGCTTACAATCAATGTCAAAAGAAATGTGCTAATCTCAAGATGAAAAAGTTAGCATTCATACTGTTACTATTTTTCTGTTATGTGATAATTTAGCTGTGTATAGAAATTATATTTTCAATTATCCTATTATTTTGAACTCATATGGAATTAAATTTGAATCCCCCAATAATAATTTAAAAGACCTTTTATTTTTTATTTTAGTATAGTTAATATACAATATTATATTAGTTTCATGTGTACAATATGGTTCAACATTTATATATTTTACATTGTGGTCACCACACTAAATCTAGTTGTCATCTGCCACTGTGCAGTTATATACTTGGTGTATTATCTAAATTAATAGCATAACTAGAAGATCCTCTGACATACATCAGGCAGTAGAAATTGCCAAATCTCTCAGAATAGGTCAAAATATTTTGAAATCTAAGAGAAATTAGTGTGAACAATTCATAAATTTGAAGAAATATTTCTTAGTATCTAACATCATTTGTCAATGAGACCCAATTGATGCTCAAGAGAATATTTTAAACTTCTAGAAATATAAAACTCAGTTAAGAAAATAAAATTACAAGTTTCATGAAATAAAGAATATATAACAGCCGTATTATTTGTTATGTTTTGAAATCATTGTTGTCATTCTTAAAGATTCTATTGAGATTAAGATCACATGCACACACAACTTTGAAAAAAAAGCCTGTCACCGTGGTGAACCACTTTCCTGTAGACAGCCATAATTAATTTAGAAAAATCTTTGGATTCTGTGTGTAGATGGCTTAGATCTACTCAAACTTTGTTTAACCTGAGAAAGTCAAGCCTCTTAATTGTGTAGGTTCGTGTTTGTGCCGTTTTAGGTTAGTGTACATTTTATACACTGAGTCACTTGACCCATCCCCCAAAGCTATTAATTAACGATGCTCCTCTTAGTACTTATAGTTAGACCTAATTCAAGAAAAATAATGAAATGAATAACTTTTGTTTGGACATACATCTACACTCTTTTCAAGAAAAAAATATGTAGTGAATGAATTTCTGCTACTTTTTCACTTTTAGAACTCTTACCTTCTCCCAGACCCACCCCTAACCAGCCTAGTACTTACTCACAACCTAGCTTCTCATTTGGCTCTGCTCTTCCTATCATTTCTTCATCTCCGAAAATTATCAAAACTTCTCAGTCCTGTGTTCTATTTCTCTAGGTCCTGATGACTGTAAAATTAACATTTTTTTTTAACTTTTATCCCCCTTCTTTGTTCTTAAAATACACTCAAAAGTTAAGGTGGAAATTTGAGGCACCAAGGTACAAGAGCTGAGTATTATATAGTCCATCAGTTCTTTGGCCACCATAAATTGATGGTGGTAGAACTTATGGCAATTCAACTAAATAGGAGTGTGTGTGTGTGTGTGTGTGTGTGTGTGTGTGTGTGTGTGAGAGAGAGAGAGAGAGAGAGAGAGAGAGAGAGAGAGAGAGAGACAGGGAAATTTGGAAAAAAAGAGTTTTATATATAAATGGATATAATAATCTTGAAATCTAATATTCAATGGTGAAGACAGTTTTTGTGAATATCTAGAGTGTATATATCATGGTTAAAATGATTATTTTCTTCCAAGAGTTAAGATCTGTTTTTATTTTCATACTTGGGACATGAAAATATAGAGAAGAAAAAGTAATCCAGTATTTAAAAAAATTATTTTATACACACAAACATATATATATATACACATATGTATACACACATACATGCATACAAATATGCACATTATATATTCCTGTGAGAATCCAGAAATACTCCCTTGGCCTGAAGACAGATGCTGGCAGCTTAGAGAAAGAATCCTATCTCCGTAGATGGCATTCTGGAAGCAATCTTCTTACCAAGAAGTGACAGAAGCCAAGTATTCCAGTCACTAATTCTCTTGCCATTCTGACCACTGTGCAGGAGCAGGAATATCTTGGGAGTCCCAAGGAAGCTTCCCTAAAGCAGTGGATGCATTTACGGTGTAGCCTTCCCTTGCTTTAAGCATCTTGCCCTATGCAGCTCTCAGAGTGTGTCGAGAATGCAGTTAGTTCATTAAATAAAAAATAATATTAGTTTGAAAAACCCAAAAGGCAACAATGACCAACAGAATTGAAATCCAATATATAAAACAATCAAGAAAAATACCAAGAAATATTGCCCAGATTGTCTTGTTCTTGAATTGAGAAGGCAAATCAGTGTGAAATGTTGAAGAGGACCCTGAAAATGTCAAGGTCCAGGTTATAGTCTCTACTCTGCTGTTAACTAGTTGGATAATGTCTCTGAGTGTGATTTTTCTCACTTCCAAAATAAAGGGATTTGACAGTATAACTGTTGAAATGTCTTCCCCATAATATAAATTTTGATGACAGAACATTGGATCAGGTGACTTCAAAAGTTACAAAGCTGTTTAAGTTGCCACTCTCCTTTATTTTATCAGGTAAATTCTGATTTATCCTTAGTCTAGCATTTCTCACATATTAAGCAATTTATGACAAGTTCTGGTTTGGCTTCCGTCTGTCCAAGTTCTCTCTAAATAACTTTTCTCCCAAAGCTGAATATATTAGATATTTTTAATACACTTAAAATAAATGGCAGGGTTAGAAAAAATTATTAATTGCATCTGGAATCCTTGTTTTAGAATTGTTTTCTTAACTAAGGCCTTACTGGAATTTGTACATGTGTAGAGGAGCATAATAAAGCATTTGGAATTTACTGATGATTTTGCTTTATTTGGTTTGCAAAATGCATCCCTAAGTAAGCCTGGAGCCTCATTTAATGTGGGATCCTGTTCTAAGTGAATGGAAAATGCAAGGGAAAAATTAAATAAAAGAACAATATAATCAGCTGAAACCAAAATAGATGGGAATCGGGATTGAGACTGTGAGGATAAAGAAGGGCGAGCAGGAGAGCGAGGGTAAATAAGCACCAAAAGCATTTACTAGCCCACATTATTTATTTATTTTTCCTAGCCAGTCTGCCTTTATGTGGGGTCATGGGTAATAAAAGAAATAAAATCAGTTGGTCCTGCTTCCCAAGCAGTAATTCGAAAGTGGCACAATCAGTTAATATTAGGCAACTGTGGTTGGCACAGAAGGTAATAATAATGTAGTGAGCTGGAAGAGGACTTAGCAAGGGCATCGTGCCCAAGAGAAACCTAGACAAGCAACCGGTGACCAACAAAGCTTCCAACCAGGGTTTTTGGTTCAGAGCCAGTGTCATTTTCACCATGCTGCCCAACCAAGAAAAAATAAATATAATTAATTTGCAAGATAAATAAATTAAATAAAATAAAACATATAAACAAAGAAAATAGCTCAAAAGTAGGATAGTGAGATAAATTGGGCTGACAAAATAAGTTTTTGTTCCTAGGCTCAGCTCTATTCCTAATGAAACTGTATCTTGTCCTTACTGCCACTCCCCAACCACACCTCCCCCCAAAAAAGAAAATCATGTTGAACCTTCTAACTTTTGATCCAGACCAATTATAGACTTTTTCATGGTTGTCATATATTTTATCTTTATTTCTACTTTATATTCTATAATATAGCCACACTAATAGTAGTGGGCCGAGATTATTTTGTTTTTGAACTGTGGCTCAGTCACTTTTTGTGTTCTTGTGCCAATGTCTTAGTCTTTTTAAGTTTCTGTATTCTCATCTCTAAGATGGATAATAATATTTACTTTGTTTTTATAAAAATTAAATGATGCCAGTGTTTGTATTTGTGATATAGTATCTTTTACATAATGAGCACTTAGTAAATGGCAGCTGCTGTGAATTTGTCATTAACTGCTAAATTTTTATACCGTTATTGCATATAGCTGATTCACTTTACTTAGACTATTCTCTCTAATGTGCCTTTGTGTTTGCTAAGGTTGCTCACTGCTATGTAATGTTTGTTCAACATAGTTCTTTCTATGGGCCAGTGCTAGCCCCAAGCCAGAAGCTCTCTGAATTTTTCTCTTGACTACTGTAGTCCAGCTAACATTAAAAGTTCCATTTCAATCTTACTTTATACATGAAGTCTTCCAAAGTGTCCTAAGGAACAACTGAATTCCTTTCCAAACTCAATGTCCATGCTGAAAAAGTAAAGCTTTATTGCTTCATTTACAATTTTTTAATGGTGAGCTTTTTTCCCTCCTATGCTGTGTTATAAACTTCAGGGGCAGACACTTCCTTATAACCTAGAACAATGCTGGACTCAGGATGGACAAACAATAGCACTTGGGTGAATAATCACTTTATTTCCAAACTGGCTAGATTGGCTAATTTTGACTATTATTGTAAATACCAGATTCCTTAGACTCTTGGTTTATTCATCCAAACTCTTCCAAATACTAGACGGCATTTTGGAAGAAAGTAGCTGTACTCATATCTATTGTGTTCATTGAAAGACTATGATGACATAAAAAGCTTTGATTTACATTTTGAAATGGGCTAACCAGTTTTATATAGGAAAAAATAATTAAAAAGTTTTCTATAACCCAAAATAATGAAAATGTTGGAAAACTAGAACTAACATATGCATGCTTTAAGTATTTAGCTTTCAAAATCTAGAATCTATCATCTACCTATTAGTCAATCAGTCAATCTGTCTATCAGTCATCATCTTTGAATGAAGGGAAAACTATAGGAATATATGGCACTATTTTTAAGCGTAAACTGTAGAATCACTTTCTCCTTATAGTTAAGAGAAGCACCCTTAACTTCTGTGTGTCGACTAGTTTCTAATGGACCAAATTATTATTTAAAAAATCCCTTCAGAAGCTTGTTGAAGTGCTAGAATCTGCTGAAAAATGATTTCCAATTTTCTAAAAAAAAAAAAAAAAACAATCTTTGCATTCAGATTTAGCTAGAAACATCTTGAGTGGGAATTTCTTCTCCTTGGACTAGACCCAAGACTAAGAAAATGAGTATGCTTTTTTTTTTCTTTCACAATTTTGAAGTTAATGGTATACTTCTTGCAGTTGTGGGCAAGTTAGGTTCCATGTTGGGATACTTTAAATATTATAATAAGGTCCACTAACTATCCTTTTTTTCCATGGAGCTAAACTGTTATATTCCACAGAATTTTATTGAAACCGGAATCTATGAGTCACATTTGAATTCATCTCTTTAAAATATATTGCAACCCTCTATTATTTTTTTTAACCAATCTTCTCATAAAACAACTCTGGTTAGCCACTTTAATGAGCAATGTTGTTTCTACTTTTATTTCTTAATGAACTTTTCCCCTCTGGCTGAATCCTAGTCTTATAGTTTATTTTCATTGCTATAGTGATATTGGTCAGGGACAGCTCTGTAAAATTAATCATCACATTAAACCAGGCTGCAGCAAGAATTCTTTTTTGGAGCAAAAGGAAGTTCCATAATCCCACTAGCATATCCTCCTCTGGTGTTTTGTTTCTTTGTTTTTTTCACCCTAAAAATTAGGTTCTATAAATCAATTGAATATAGCAAGTTTGGGACAGAGCAGAAAATAGAATGATTCTCTAACAAGCCAAAGGTATAAGAGAATTACTTTCCTTCATGTTTATATTATGGTTAGTTAAAAATATAATAAATTATTGCTGAATTAGGTTGCTAAGTATATCAAATGAAAGCATTCAAGTTATTTATGATTTGTCTAGCTTCTTAAGTAAATTTATATAATAAATCAAGATGTTGGTTCAAAGACTTAATGGGGGTAAGCATGTGGGTTGACCGCTTAGCTTCCTTAACCATAGCTGAATCACAGATTCTGGCAGACATGACTCAAATAAATAATCACTCTTTAGAGATTTGGATTTGAAATGGTTGCCTTTGTGAAGCACTTATTGACTTTGTCCCCATGGGGTAAGGCAGAGATTTCTACTGAAATATTTGTATAATTTAGATGAATTTGAAGTGAGCCTTTAAAGCAAGAGAGAGTAAGAGGGTTTGTAGGCTAAACATCAAGCCTGGGTGTCTTCAAGAGTAAGTTATTAAGTTAAGTGTCTAATATCCATTGGACTAAACAAATCCACTTTATTTGAGGAAGGTAATTTGGGAAGTAGAAAAAAATATATTTTCATGTTCCCCATTTTCATACAACTATTAGTTTCATTACTTGATTGGTCATATTGTTAATATATATTTATATTATATATATTTATATTTATAATATATATTATAATATTTTATTGTTATTCTAAAGGGACCGTTGATTTAGTTATTTACTTCTTCTATGCAACAATTCAAATTTCTAGCAGGAGCATCTTCATTACAATAAACTCTGACCTATGGCGACCACACTCCAAAGCATAAACCTTGGATTCCCTGTGTGCCCAAAGTGCTCAAGACCTCGGAAAATCAGAGACATCATGGAATATAGTGATTTGCAGCTGATTGCTTCTAGAAATTGGTTGACTTCATACCTAAGCCAACTTCTTGTGAGCTTCCATTATAATCTCTCCTTGTGTTTATTGTTCAATTATGGGGAAATCTTGCCACATATTCTTTTATTTGGGATATTTGGCATAATGGAAAATTTGATATTCCCTCACATTTTTCTGAACCCTAGCCTGATCCACAAACTGAGTAGGTCTCCATATGATTTAATTGTAAAACAAACAAACAAACAAACAAAAAGAATGTCTATTCATCCTGACATCTTTTTTTACCTATAGCCTTGGAATTGTATTAAGTATTTCTGAGAAGGTAGATACTCTAAAGCTATTAACAGTATTTTACATGGCCTTGGGAATGGATGCTTTAGCTTAATCAGGAAAGTAAGTTTTTTTTAGTAGTGAGACTAAAAGCCAGGGGGAAAGGTAAACTGGCCATCAAAGATATGTTTCTTCCTTCCCTTTCACTCTGAATCATTTAGCTCTGTGGAGCTACCATATCCTACTTCTTTATTGTGGTGTTTTACATGATTGCCCATACTGGCAAAGGGTGCTGGCATCATGATCCAATTTCCCCTCTTCCAAATACTTTCATCCTTACAAATAAATTAACATCTCCATCCTGACTGCTCACATTGGCCCAGAGAGTCCATTCACTTGTCAGTATCAATAGAGAGTAGAGGAAGAAGAGGATGAGGGAAAGGCATTTGCTGGCACCTCACTTTGAACTGCCTCTAGATATTCCACATTAGATATTGATTGTTGTTTATTGATAGGATCTTTCAGTAGCTTCATTGAGCCTCTATTTAATCTGTTCCTCTGAGTGCTTTGGAAAAGTACACTCACAATAATGGAGTATGATTTTGAATCATTGGTTACTGCAAGTATAGGTAGTTGATTCTTTTAAATCCCCAAATTTTAAACATTCAGCGATGTTTAAAAGAATTTTACGGTAAACACCCATATACACACCTCCTAGATGCAATTAATGACAGCATACTATACTTGCTTTATCCCATATTCATCTTTTTATTCATTCATTTCTCCATTCAGTAATGCATCCTGATGCATTTCACAGTAAATTGCAGACATCAGTTCAGTTCTAAACTATTTCACCATACATATCAATAAGTAGGGTTCCATAATTGATTAAAAATTTTCTCTTGATATAAATGATGATACAATGAAATACAAAACTCTTAAGCATAGGTACTCTGAATTTTGATAAATATATGCATCTGGGTAAGTCACATCACTATCAAATTTTCATCTCCCTAGAAAGTTCTCTCATTTACCTTCACAATGTATGCTCTTAAATTCCCATGGAAACTACTGTTGCATTCCTCCATAGAGTAGCTTTTTTCAGTAACAAATTTTTTCAGCACCATTTGCTAAAAAATGTTTCTCTGTTGAATTGCTTTGTTGCCTTTATCAAAAAATAAGTATCTGTATAAATGTGGATCTATTTCTGGGCTATCTCTTACGTTCTATTCATCTATTTGTCTATCCTCATTGCAGTGTCACTCTTTCTTGATTACTGTATCTTTACAGCAAACTTTGAAATTAGGTGTTGTAAATCCTCAGCTCTTTTTATTTTTTCAGGATTACTTTGGATATTATAAGTTCTTTGAACTCTACATACATTTAAAAATCAGCTTATTAATGCCTACAAAAATTTCTACTGGGATTGTAATAGATCACTTTTGAGATAATTGGCATTTAAAAACATTTTATTTTAAAATAATCTTAAAATTACAGCCAATTCACACAAACATGAAAGCTCTAATACATCTTTCAATCTGCTTTCTCCTAATACTAATTAATATCTTACATAGTAGAATTATCAAAATTGGAAAATTAATATTGGTATGATACTGTTTAATAAACTGCATCTTAAAAATATTGATCTGCTCATCCAGGAAATGGTACATATCTCCATTTACTTGAGTTGTCTTTAATTCCATCAGTGTAGGTCTTGAATATCTTTTCTTAAGTGTATTTGTAACTATTTTATACTTTTTTTACATTATTACATATGGATTTTATTTCACTTTTGTTTGTTTCTAGTTTATAGAAATACAACTGATTTTCTATACTAACAATATATCACATGATAAGAGACAGTTTTACTTATTTCTTCCCTATTCTTGATTTATTCTTAATCTTAGAAGAAAGTGTAAAATATTTTACCATTAAGCATAATGCTAGCCAAAGGTTTTCTTCACGAGGTTGAAGAAGTTCTATTCTATTTCTAGTTATTAGTTTTTTTTAAAAAAAAATGAATGGTGTTAAATTTTGTCAAATACTTTTCTCTATCTACTGACGTGTTTATATGGCTTTTCTCTTTATTCTCTTAATATGATTTTTATGTGTTAGATCAACGTTACTTTTGTAGGATAAACCTTAGTTAGTCATGCTATATTATCTGTTTTGTATCTTGCTGGATTTAATTTGCTAATATTTTGTTAAGTATTTTTGGATCTGTGTTTATGAGGGATATTGACCTATATTTTTTTCATTTTTTTGTGATGACTTCATCACATGTCTATATTATGCTAGTTTCATAAAACAATTTGGAAGGTGTTTACTTCACCACTTTTCTGAAAGAATTTGTATAAGATTAATATTGTTTCTTCATTAAATATCTGATAGAATTCACTGTTGACATTAGCTAATCTTACATTTTTCTTTGTAGGAATAAAAAATATATATAATGCATTCATTTTTTTCAAAAGATATGAGCTAATTTTTTATTTTCCTTGAAGTAAGTAGTGTTTTTCAAGGAATCTTTTTTTATGTCTGAGTGATCAAATTTATTGCCATAAATTTGTTCCCCTAATTCTGAGTAGATCTCTTACCTTCTGGTGATCAGAACTGGAGGAGAGTGTGGGAAGAGGCAGTAGTAACAGTAGGCAAATGACTCTCCTCCAGCCCTCCATGAGGCCAGTTGCATGTATCTGACATTATTGCTACTTATCTTGCTGGAACAAATTCTCATAAGCTGTTTTTTCACATCCTATAATACTAATTTCTGCCAGAATACTGTCCCTCTTTTTTTCTAGATAAAGGGCAGAAATGATAGGCAATTCTTGTGGATTTTGACCAGAAACTTACAGCTCTATGGGTAATATGTCATTTATGGTGCCCTATATATTTTTTTCTCTCTAGGCTACTATCTTCTTCAGCAATTCTTATAATATTGATTTTCTCATTTGTCTTTCTGATAGCTCTGGCTGTTATTTGCCTTTCAGCTAGGGAAAACACATTGTGAGATCTTGTAATTTTTTTCTCATTTAACTCAACATGGTGAAAGTTGAGACATTCATTTCAGAACTTATATTCTGAGAATGATATTGAGCATTTACTGAACTTGTTATTTTTTCTTCTCCCTCCAAATACTTCTTTTCCCTCTTGAATGTTTCTGGAGAAGTAGAAGTAAGATTGTACTTTTTTATGGGAAATTTATTGTGTAACATATTACTACTGTTTACTATATATTCAGTTCTTCACTGCTTCTGAAGACATAGATAGATTGTATTTCCTATTTTTTTTTTAGTTAGGGCCATATACCTTCATTTGACAAACAAAATGTCAACAAAAATGATGTGTGCCACTTCTGGGTGGAAAGATTTAATTATTAATGTTCCATTACCAAGTTCCTTCTCCCCATGTTGTAGCAATTAAGAAAGCACATGTTAATATGTAGTTTCACAGAGTTGAAGTGTCTGGAATACTAGAGAAGAGCCACTCTGGAGAATCAGCAAGTTTGCAACAGACTATGTGAATGAGTAATGAATATTTTTTAAATTTAGGGATTACTCTGAAAAAAAAAAAAACCTAGTTTATCTTGACTCATACATTTCTCTTTTTTAATACTTGGATGCTAATTTTTAAAGACCTACTTCTCATATGTGCCATTTCTATTGTGTGAGTGCTACTAATGCTACTATTATATAATAGTGCTACTCTTATATCTCCATCCTTCCTTTCACTATGTTTGTGTTTATACGTAAGATCCTCTGAGCAGTGTCACTCTGCCTCTTATCCCAGATATCCTAATATTAGCATATAAAAGTACAAAATTTTAAATTTTAGAAATTAAAGGAAAAGTTAATTTATATTCACCGGGAAAGATTTTGTTTTCTTGGCACCACAATGAATATCAGATGTATACCCTTTCTGTCATCCAGCTTAACATATCAAAACAGTTTCCACTCAACATTAAACTCATTTACAAACAATTGAAATAAGAAATAAAAGAGTAAGAACATGTTTGGGGAGGAAGAAAAACTGAGTTTATTTTTAACTTATCGAATTTGAAGTGGCTGCAGAACATTAGCACAAAAATATGAATTTGTATCTTAAGAAAGAGATGACTTGAAATTTAAAATAGAGAATAATGATCATAGAAGTCACAGATGAAAATATGGGACTTAATAAGATGCTTTATATAGTTTATAAGAAGAGAGGACAATGAAAAAAAGATTATTTAGAATTTATACCTAAAAAAACTTACAGAGGACAAGGAGTTAGCCAAGAAACTGCAAAAGCAGAACCAAGAGAATGAAAAAAAAAATGGAGAGAATTTTAAGATAGAATGGATGACCTAGACTATGAATGGGTAAAATTAGTTCAATTAAAATGAAGACCAAAGCTATGCAAAAGGATTTGACTATAATTTGTTGCTATGGTAACTATTTCAGAAGAATGAGGAAAGTAGAACCCAGACTGTAGCTCTTAATAAGACTTAAAGAGCATGTGCAAATTCTAGTGCAGAATTTTCATAGACATTTATAAAGAATCTTGTAGTTTGGCCAAAAACTAACATATTAAAGACTTTACATCTATAATGATCATATTGTTCCAAAAGAAACTCATTTAGTTGAATGTCTCCTATGTGCCAGGCACTGTTTCAGGCGTTACAGTTGCAGCCATAAATGGAACAAAGTCCTTGTGCTCATATTCAGCCTACTTGTAGATTGGAAATGAAGATGAAACTAAATGACATCATCTTGAAATACCCAAAAGGGAAACGTTATTCATAGAAGCATAGAATATTATGAAATGACATCTTAAAATCTGTCAAAGCATACTCATCCATACACTAAAACAATCATTTGGATGGTTTTTCAGAGGTAAATCATTCTTTTGAAAGATGTATATAATTTTACTTTGAATGTCTTATACAGTCATTAGTTGAAATCAGTACTTTCCTAATGCTGTTAAACTCACACAGAAAACAAGTTGGCCTTTGTAGTTCTTCTAACTACCTATTCCAATAAACAAAACCATAGAAGAGAAAGCAACAAAAATAAATTATAGTAATGTTTGCCAATATAGTAAACCCAGGCTCATTTCAGTAATGTCCATTAAGTTTTGAAGCAATCTCTCATCAAGTGATGGAGCTGAAGAGAAGGTTTTAAGGAGTCCTTCTTCCAGATGTGTAATTTTATCTACAGTTAACATGTTTCAATTATCCCTTATTTATTTACAATTGTTTTATTTCAAGTAGCCTTCAACTATTTCTTTTAATATTCTACATTAATATCTTGCTGGAACAAATTCTACACAAAGAATGATGTCTTAACATGTTACTAAGTATACAAATTTTTTATTAAAATATATATTTGTTGCTAGGTTACTTGTACCATTTAGGAAGAACTTGAAAAGAAATTAAGTCAGTGTATTTGCCAATATATAGATACTTTCTGGTCAATCATATTGAGGCAATGAAATAAATCAGATCATTGTTAACTAATAAATTCTATGAGAAGATGTAACTTTTTGAAAATATGGGAGAAAAATATTTACTCATAGTTCTCAAAACATATATGTCATTCCATATGATTTCTTTTTATTAACATGGAACATTAGCAACAAACTTGATAGAGTAATTGTTTATTATGCAATTGAATCTGCAGATATCATATTCTAAGATTGTCAACCTTGACATCAGATTTTCCTCCTTATGCCATTACTTTTAGTAATTAATAACAATCTGGATAGAGGTCAGGGAGAAAATTGCGTCCACCATGAATAACTCTGTGCACTTCTTTTAAGATTTAAATACTAAGCAGCTTTAAAACACATTTTTACCTGTTGTCACTGAGATCATGGAATCAGTAGAAGCATTGTACATTTCTAAATGAAATTTTAATTTGACCTGAAGTTAATGAGTATCTACTTCAGAGAACTATGCTTAATATATTTGGTTCAAATAGGAGTAATAAATGGCCTTATCTAAATATGTTCACAGCTTAAGAATTAAATCTTGAGCTATGTACCATATGAAAGCAAGCCTAGGGTTTTTTTTTTAATTTTTAAATTTTTACTACAACATGAGAAACATATTTGAAGGTAAATACAAAAGATTCTTTACATTCTCAAAGGCTATGTGATGAGACTTTCAGACATTGCAAATTTATGAATACCCGTAGAGCACCACCATTATTAGAAACAGTGCAGCCCATTTTGTCCTGCTCCTAGATTATTATTTGACTGAGAGATGTTTACTTGCACCTCGATGTCCTGAATATTTTATGTAGAATAAATAAAACTTAATCTTAAAGCTTTCTGGGTTATCATCAAATAAACTGGTCTGCCCAGGGATATCTAAAATCTTATCCTTGCTTCTCATTCTTGGGTATGAATCTTCTTGAAGGTGTTTTCTTGCAATATATGCCAGTTTTATCTGCTTTCAAGATATTTTTCTTACTCTAACCTTTGTGACTTTTCAGTTCTCAAGAAAAATCCCTCTGTAGCAGTGTGGCCAGCTGATGTTATTTCTCCCATTAACTTCACATTTATGAAAAGCTAACATCTCAAAGTTTATCAACCAATTTTCACTTGTGGTAAAAATTAATTTTAGAGTGTTGACTTCCATCTCTTATTTTTTCAATTTACAAGAGCCTGACAACTTTTTTATAATCACGTATTCACATAGAATTTAAATCATGATCTACATATACTCAAACCACAATCAACTGAAGTTTCACCTTGACTAAGTCGTTATCCCTTATTTTGTAAGACATTTGTGCTGATTAATTTCTGATTCAATTTTTCTTTTTGTATATTCTCTCCAAGTTGTCATGAAATTCATCATTCTGTTTTTTGATTAATTTGTGAGTTCAGAGTTCACTTTTTAAAAACAAACAAAAGAAAAGAAAACTTTGCTTTCTCTTCTCTCTTTAGCACTAAAACCCTACTTGAGGAATCAGGTAATTTTTTTTTAAAGAAACATATTTTTATCAGTTTATGATAATTTCTACCATACTTGATGTCAGATTAGAGGAACAAGGCCAAATTGAGAGATAAGGAGGATAAGTAGCTGGCTAGGTTTACTCATAGCGAGTCACTCTTGCATACCTATCAGAGAAGCATACATTATTTAAGGCAAAGCAATTTATCACTCAAGAGTTGGAGTGGTTCTGTGATTGCTAAACACATATTTTAACAATTGAACATTTATTTTAACTAATCATTTGCTTATTTCCGCTACACATTATTATTATATTTATATGCTATATACATAAAATATACATACATATATGCTATTATAATATAGTAATGTAAAACAAAAACACCATCTTTGAGGTAGGGAATAGTATGTACCAATTAATGAAGTTTTCGAGGACACACTATTTGTGTAAAGCAATTATCCAAAACAAGCAAAGTAGGGCTAATATTGTCCAATTTTCTTTCAGGTATGCACAATTATTTCTCCTACTATTACATGTTTATGGAGACATTGTGTTTTAGCAAACATAGCTCTTTAAGTTTGGAAATAGACCACTAAATATAGCAGTATATTGTGAAGGATACCTCAGAGAAATATGTAACTCAGATGTTTCTGACAATGTCACACTTGCAAGGGTGTCTAGTAAGCAGGAAGATGAGAGATTCAAAATTGAGTGGTTATGATGGGAATTCAGAGATACCTCTTAGACAGAAGCACTCTGAGGATCGGTTCATTTTGTGTCCTAACAGCCTTCATAGCATGCCCTTTAAGCACCCATTAAGGTCTGTGACCACAGTAATCACTGAATAATATTAGCATTTCTTCTAAGCCAATGCCTGAATAGGCAGGTGAGAAAAGGATAATTAGATTGTTACTTTTTTATTTTCAATTCCCTCTCTGTCATCTTTCTTACATTTCAAAATGCGATTATCAAAGGAAAACTTAACATTGGACATAATTCTAATAAAAACAATAGCTGTCCTTTATTCAATACTTAGTATTCTTACAATAGCAAGTGCAAAGTTTATAAGCGCATATAAACCTACCAACAACCCTTTGCGTTCAGGGTAGATAGCATAATTATAACATATAAGGAATCTGAGGCTTGAAATGGTTAAGGAACTTGCCAAAATCACACAATTTGGAATTCAATTCTTCCTGCTGCTGGGGAGTCCAAGTTCTAAACCACTGTGCTTACTTTTATCACTAGAATGGACAGTTATAAACCATAAGGAAAAATAAACTTCTAAGCAGAACTAAACCAAACTTCTTTTTTTCTCTTCCTGTTACTGCCCCAACCCTAAAACATATTGGCATATGTAAATTTCTACTATAATGTTAATGTATTTTTACTTTTTTTGTTCGTTTGCTGATATAATTTAGCTTAATATCTAGCATACTCTTTTTTTTTTTAAGTGACTACAGAGGACATATTCAAATTCCTATGTTAATAGAACAATGTATTTTGATGCTTAAAAGAATAATTTAAAATATTTTCAATAATATTATATAGCATTACCATTTTATATTATTTATGATAGCATTTAAAATATGGTACTGCTATGTGACTATTGCCTATTGTGTCGGTTGAACATAATTATTATAATATAATTAGTCTTTTCTTTTAATGGTTGTTTATATCCTTAATTTTCCACATACTGTACAAATCTTATTTTTATAAGGTTAATTAGAATTATTCCGTCTAGGAGACCAGCATTCTTGCTATTTAGGATTTTTAACCAGATTACAATGAGCACTTCACATTATGCTTTTGAAATAACAGACAATCCTGTATGTCTTCCATTGCCATATTTTGAACCTTAAGCTTATAAGTAATACTTTAAGAAATAATCAATAATCAAATACTATACTCTCGCTTAATTCAGCAGCTAGTGTATGACTCAGTTTCTTGGGTTGTTTGTGAGATGGAAAACACTTTTTAAAATTTTTGCTGGATGTACTGAAAGAGAGTGGACCAGAAATTCAGTAGTAAGATATACTTCAATTTTTTTGATAAAAAGAAATAGTTCTAAGTGATTTTTAAACAACTTTATATACATAAATGTACAGACACCTTTATTTAATTTTCTGAACTGTAGAAATTATTTCAATAGCACATTTATACAAATTCACGGCCTCTTCTATGGATTATGAATGTAATCCTATAAGTGGTTTCCTTACCTAATAGCAGTGCCCTCTACATTAATCCCACAGTGCATAGACAGATTAATCTCTTAAAATAGACACTGGTTTTGCTGCTCCCACCCCAGCTTAAAATCCTTACTAGTTCCACATTTTCTTTCAGATGAATGGCCTATTCCTCAACCAGGCATTCTAATGATGGAATGGTATGGCACAACCTATCTTTCTTGCTCTCTCATCACATATTCTTACCGAAATCCATGGTGAATAATAGTTGATTATCACCATACTTGCAAATTCTTTACTTCTGCTAATGCTACCATTTTTACCCACATCACTCATAGAATTAAAAAGCCTATGAATTCTTAATATTGAGCGAGATAAATTATATGGTCTGTACCACAGGTCAGTAAACTTTTCCTGAAAAAGGCCCTGTAAAGGGCCAGCTGGTAAATATTTTAGGCTTTGCGGGCTATACAGTCTCAGTCACAAC
Source organism: Macroglossus sobrinus (assembly GCA_004027375.1). Classification (NCBI taxonomy): domain Eukaryota; kingdom Metazoa; phylum Chordata; class Mammalia; order Chiroptera; family Pteropodidae; genus Macroglossus; species Macroglossus sobrinus. The sequence goes on along the minus strand of PVKZ01000425.1, from coordinate 619,261 downwards.
TATTTAACTCTGCTATAGTACAAAAATGCCACAGATAGTACATAAAAATGAGTGAGTCTGGCCGTGTTCCAATAAAACTTGATTTATAAGACATTGAAATTTGAATTTTACATAATTTTCTCATGTCACAAAACTAGAATTCTTTTTCATTTTCCTAAGTCATTTTAAAAAATGAAAATCATTTCTAGTTCATGGACTATATAAAAAAGCAGTGCGTCATATTTGCCCTGTAGACCACAGTTTGCTGGGCCCTTGTCAGTATAATGGAATACCATGAAGCCATTAAAGAGAATGAGGTAGGCCTCTATAAGCTAATATGGAATACATTATTATTTATTAAAGCAAGAGCAGAGAGTATCATAGCATGATAGCTTTGGTAATTTTTTTATACTTTTAATATAATACTATTAACTTTCTTCTAAGAAGATAAACAAAACTTATGAAATATGGGATGGCAGATTGGGGAAGAATTTTACTTTCACAATTTCTCTTTCTGACCACTTGGGTTTTCTGTTTTTGCTCATATAATACTTTTATTAGTATTATTTAAAATATCAAGAGAGCTTATCTGTGATGTAAAATTATGAGTCATTTTGGTTTTCTTTTTATTCTTTTTTTGTAATATAAATTCATTAATAGTATTTTTAAACTACCTATTCTTCGAGGTCAGGCAGAAAAGTCATTTTTCCCTCTTTTGTTCTAAACAATTGTGTTTTTTTGCTTCTTTAGTTACCATTCACCCCAAACACACATTGTGGAATTAATGAAAGCTCCTGATCAGTCCCTTTTAGCAGATATTTTTTTTTCTACTTCAGCATACATAATTTAAATATCTTGCACTCTTGTGGGCACATTCAGATTATAAGCTGTCATATTTCCTTTAGAGTGTGCAGTTTCCATACTTTGTCCTTGTACTCATAAAACCAGTTATATTGGAACACAAGTGAACCAATGCTATCAGAGCGGCACCTGAATGCATTCTAATTTTAAAAACATATAGTTTGGAAAAAGTCCTTAGAGCTTTTAACAGAGGTGAAACGGATCATGTGCGAAGGATCAGTATTCAGAATGGCATTCAACTTCTCAACACCCACATTGAAAACTCAAACAAAATAAATAACAGCCTTCATTCTGAAAAAAATTACTTTCAAACTGGGGTCCTATAGTCACTCCTACTATCAATCAAATGTGAAGATAGAATAAAGATGATTTTAGATATGCAAAGTCTCAAAAATTTTTCTAAGCATCTACCAGAGGAAGTGTCTCATCAAAATGAGGCAGTAAACCAAGAAAAAAGAAGACATAGTACTATAGTAAGGTACCATAGACTGGGAAACTTAACAACAAAACATTTCTCACAGTTCTGGAAGCTGGAAATTCTAAGATCAAAGTGCTGGCAGATTTTGTTCTGGTGGGAGCTCCTTTTTTTGTTTACAGATAACTAACTATGTTTTCATTGAATCCTCTCCTGGTGGAAAGGGTAAGAGAGCTTTCTGTGTTCTCCTTTAAAGATCACTACTCCCATTCTTGAGGGCCCTACTATGTTAAACTAATCACTTCCCAAAGGCCCTACCTCCTAATATCATAACATTGAGGTTGGGATTTCAGCACATGAATTTAGGGGAGACACAAACATTCAATCCATAACATATGAGATACAGGAAACAGGATCCAAGATGGGAAAGAGAATTTTCGGAATGATAGTAAAGAAAGATCCTGAGGTAACTGCGTAGAATGCAATCAGAACAGAAGGTTCTAGGAGAGACTTTTTCAAGAACATAAAGTTGGTAGAATATCTGATATAGCTGTACAGCTTGAGAAAGGGGTTACATGATTAGAGGAGTTTGCTGTATCAGAATTTATAAATACTTTGAAAATGTAGCAAACAAATACAAACATGATGATTTGGAATGAAGCTCTTGAGAACCGAATATGCCCTATCTTTAAAATGTTCATTTACTAACTTCATGTCAGTAATTTAAAATTATTCAGGGTAGGATCCTTTATACCACAGAAATCAGCAAACTGTACAGGACGTTTTTTCTCTTTTCAGAGATCCAGTTTACCAACACATCACTAGTACATGACTCAAATCTTAGTTAAGTTTATATGGTTGCTACAATATAAATACTGAATATTAACCTAATCAAAAATATAATATATCTTTACTGAGAGAATGGGGTAGAGATGATGAGATAAAACATGTGTGGTAGTGGCAAGGGAGTAAGGAAAGTTTAACCTGTGATATCTCACATGGTATTCTCATATGAATTCAATTGAAAATTTAATAGATAATATCTAAAATGGAAAAGTAAAGAATTTGAATTTTTTAGAGAAAGAACCAGCTAAAAGTGGCTGTCCCTAGAGAAAAGTAAATGGGAAGAAAGGAAGATGGAAAGAACTATAATTCTTTGTGACAAATATTATAGAATTGCCTGATTTAAAAAACTACATGAGTTTCTTTTTTAGAAAATAAATTTAAAAACTGAAAATGAAAAATTAAGTAGATTGTGAAGTTTTGTACTTATTTATGAATTGCTTGCAACCTCACATTGAGCAGACATACTAATATGTCAAAATAGTAATAGTGGGTTTTATAACATGCCTAAAGTTCTATTTACAAAACTTTACTTAAGCTAACTTCTCTCCCCATTGTCCTTATTGCCTCCCTGACAATCTTTCTGTCATTCAGTGTGCTATATAAGATTCAGAATACTCCCGCTCAATTCTGGATGCTCTACTGCCTTGCAATATACAACCACACACAGCACACACACATACACATTTGTAACACTGTGTGTGTATGTGTGTGTGTATTCATACACACAAAGAGTGGCATTTTTTTGTGTGTAGTTTATTTGAGCCCTAAATTCTGAAATTATATAAAATGAGACAGAAAAAAAGGGAAATTGAATTTATAACTTTTAATGATTCTAAAAAATATCAGTTTAAATTTATTTAGGATTTTGTAAGATATTTGTAATAGAAAACCAATTGAGTGGCTTATAAGAAACCATTAACATATATAACAGGAAGTTCAGATGGTGGGCAGGCTGTAGATTGATTCATTCCACAGTCCAACATTACCATCAAGGCACATTCCCATCTGTCTATTCTGCTTTGGTTTCATCCTAACGCTGTTTAACTTCCTGGTGATTAGATGACTTTAAGATCAATTAGAGTCACTTGATGTGTTGTTCACCTTTAGTAGGAAAAAACAGATAGACATCCCATTACTTGGCCACATTAACAAGGGAGAACTTTCTCTGAATTTGCCAGCAAATCTCTCCTTCTGTCTCATTGATTAAAAATGAGAAATCTGCTCATTTCTGAACTAATAACTGGCAAAACGATCACTAATGGAACAACCATTCCTACCTTTGGAGTGCAGGGTGGGGCAGCTTCCCATAATGATCTTGGGCTAAGTGGGGAAGAGATGATTACCTGAACAAATTTGAAATTGTATTAGGGAGACCGTGGTAATGGAAATTGGGTCAACAAGGAGAGTGTTTATTACAGATGGTCAATAAGAATGCCATACCAGGATGTTTTCAGATCTTGCAATCTTGTTTCCAGGTCAACTCTGTATTTTTATTATTGGTTGTGACTTTTGGAAACAGATCTGCAATAATTCATCAGGATGTTAATATATTACGATGTGCCTTCCGTGATTATTGGCTGATTCACTGCCATCTGGTCAGGCAAGAGATACATTATACAAAGCAAGAAATCAGAAAAATTAGATGATGGAATTAAAATATGATATAAAGTAAGATATATGAATTAGAAATAGGCTCTAAGAGTGACAGCAGTTTTTCAGGGGGCATACTAAAAAGTCCTTTGTTTCACTTATTTATTTATTTATAATGTGGTCAGTAATATTTTCCAACAAGGGCTGAGATCTCTAATAACTCTTTAAATCATGTTTATTTTCCAGAATCCTCTACCCTTCTGTTATGAAAATGTGGGTTTTATGGTTAGCAAGGCCAAGTTTTTACCTTATAGGCATTGGCTTTCCTCTATTCCTTTCCAGATTTTCATTATTTAGTATGGATCAATATTACTTCATTTTGTCAGAATTAAAAAAAATAGGAATAACTTTTTTTTGCTTAAAACTACTCTTAAAACTCTAAGCTCTTAAAAACATTCAATTATAAATAAAAATTCTATACACTTGAACAATCTAAGATATATCATATTAGATTATTAGTGTGCTGATTATTCTAAATCATTCAAATTATTTACTTTTTTATTGTAGACATCTATGATCTCATTATAGGAAAAACATACTGTTAAGGATTTAGCATCCTTACTCCTCTATACCTACCACACACATACCACTTGTCTCTCCCCACTCATTCTCCCAATAGACTGATATTATAATTTAAATTAGAAAAATATTCAATATTTACACTATTGTGACTTATCAACTCAATTTAGAACTGAGTACTGTGTCAGTGAAACATATACTAAAGTGTAGCTAAAACTACAGATAATTTTGTGTTAGAACATGAGTGGTACTGATATACTCTTCCCAAAATCTCTTTTCTCTCTGCTTAAAGGATTTCATAATTAGTAATTTCATAAGTTTAAATTTCTTACAACTTTTAAGAAATTAAAGTTTTGAATATAGTCTGGCTTCGTGTGTGCTTAGCTTTCCTAAGTTCTTGATAAGAGTCTTCCATATTTTCACCTGCCCTATGTTTGTAAATAGCATGCTTGTTATTTGTTGTTCAGTCAATAATATCCAGAATTTTTTTGTTTTATTGCCTTTTTACACATTGGATATATTCATGTATTATGTTTTTCTATGTCCCAAGTGGCCAAATATGGTCCTTTCTTTGAACTTGACAGATCTATGCAAAACATGCTCAGACTTTGTTCTTTAAAAGCACTTTAGAAATGCTGCCTTCTTTGAAGAAGGAATTAAATACAATTAAGTTAGAGTTCACTTAGTATGGCTAAGTCTACTATTACCATAGCCATGTAGGTGGACATTGTTTAGTTGAGTATAAAAAAACATTATATGATTAGTGTTTCATAGAAACAATCGAATAGGTCTGCAAAATCCACACCAGGGTAACTCTACCCTAAATAATAATACATATCCAATGAATTCAAAAAAGACAGAACCACTTAGTAATCACTTTATAAGTAACTCTCAAACTCTAAGTACCGATATGTTGCCAAGAGTTCATATTCTCCAATGTGAAAGGTAAAGGATTAAAGACTTTCTTCCTCTACCTGTGTAAACCCAAGATCGGCTTACAACATTTCAAATTATCTACCATAATTACCTTTTGCTATATTTAATTACTTCTAATCTCCCAAAACTACTGTGAAATAATATATGTGGAAACGTTTTGAGAAAGTACCCAGCAAATGTTATGTTATTAGTAATTTAATAAGTTTTTCTAATAAAAAGAGCATGTATACCACAGAACTGGCAACTAGAAAAATTCTTCTTTTTCCAATTTAGAACTTCATCTAAGTCTGCATAAACAAATACAAATTACCACTTTCTTTGTCTCCATAACTTTTGAGCCACAAAAACTCACCTATCCATGTACTTCATCTGCTAATATTTTGATTTTATATCTTAAGTTAAAATGTGAGATCATTCTCCCCCAATTTAATTTTTTTGACAGTGAATATTTATACTAAATTTAAATTAAGTGTAAAAGAGCAGATTGATAAGAACACCAAAAACCTTGTAGATCAACCAATAACACCAGCTGTCCAAATTATTCTACAGCATTGCAAAGGTTCCTCTAAACTGCATATTTATTGCTGGATACATTCCATCCATATGACGTACAAATTTGAGATTTATACTTTTAAACATAATAAGATGGAGTTCTGCCATGTCTACTGGGTGATAAGTAAATGCATACACAACCAATTTGGTTTAAATCTCAGTCCATAATATTTTTGCATTAATCTTAGGCCATACGACTTTTTTTTAGATCAAGTACTTATAATTGTAAAATGTACAATCTCTTCCTTATACACTTTCTTCTCAAGGTTTTATAAAAACCTCAAGAAGCCTCAGTCTCACAAGAAATGTGACACTATCACTTCTTATTTTATGTACTTATAGAATCCTGATAAAATAAAAAGTATGTATTTACACAGAGCCTCTAGGTAATGCTTGATTGCCAATAACTGAGTCGATATATAAAATGTATCTTTTAAAGCCTTCGCTATTACTCCTATAAAAAATAACTTATAAATAAATAAGTTAGTAATGGCTAAAATATACAGTAATATCACCATGCATATATTGATGACTTTTGAATAAGGGAAATCTCACATTTTTTTTTCAATGGAAAATGCTGGGCAGAATTGGTGGGCAAAAATCAACTAAAGATTGTTACAGAAAAATGCAGGGTTTTTTTTTTTTTTTCAGATGCACACAATAGCTAGATTAGGCTAGAAAAGAGTTTCTTGATTGTCGCTTGCATCGATAGACAAATCTGTTTAATTAGTAAATATGTTTCATTATGTAAATGAGGCTTCTCCAGTGCTGAGAGGTAATGTTTATTTAATTATTTAAAACAATCCTCTATCCAATCTTTATTTATATGGACTAGGAAGAAAGAATAAGGATGTTAAATGTTAACCCCAATGCTAAATGGTTCCTAGTTCTGAATTTAAGTTTCAAGATTTTATATTAACAAGGTTTTAGTATCTTGATAATCAAGTGACACATGAGGTGTTTATGGTATTGGATATTCTAAGTTTGAATATCTGCATTTTAGTATTATTATTACTTTAGAGCATACATATTATGCGTTTGATCTTATTCAAAGCAAGGCCTGTCTGATCTTCGGTGATTCTTAGGAATTTACAGAGTTAATGCGGTTTTAGTAATACACCAGATTCTTTTATAGACTTACAAAGCTATCATACAGTCATAAGCTTAAAACACGCCATCTTAATGAATGTGTCCATGAGTAATACGTGCTAAGTCACTATTTCTTCTGACTTTGTCTTCAACCCATTTTTATTTCTACAAAGTAATCACTAAAGTGGAATGCCCAGAACCCAGGGAAAGGAAGTTTAAGGATGATTGATCTAAGGGTTCTTTAAGATGTTGCATTAAAATCTCCACATTTCTTTCACCTGTTATATGTGTTGTTTTTAATGCTATTTCCTTTTGTGAATGACATTGCACTGTTTGTGGATCAGGCACACAGACTTCTCTTTTGCCTTTCCTTTACTGGCCTGACATATTGCCTACTTTAGCAAAAGTTGGATTATTTTTTTTGTTAGCAATAGTAAAGCAACATTATCTTTTTATGGCTTAAAATGTTTTTTAAGAGTATTTTTAAACATGGTGTTGACTTATTTTCTTCTTACCATGACTTCAAGTTCATTTTCAAGTTGTAAACTAGATTGTAATTTTTACTCTGAATGACTTGTGACCCTAGTTGAAGGGTTACAGTGATTTGTTCCTTATTGGTCTTTTATTGAGTCAGCTAATCCCTAAGACTTCCTACCCACCCTCCTGCAATGAATATGCACAGTTAATATAACTGTAGGACAATATTTGGTGCATATTATGGTTATTGTTGTTCCTGTTGATGTCATTTTTATTGCTATAGACTTTTGACTTATAATAATAATTACAGAATGAACAGAAGCCAGAGCTGTATAACTAGAGACCTTTTCTTTTTTTAACAGCTGTTGTCAGCTCTGGGGTGTAACATGTAAGGTTTAATTCTTTTCCTAAAATGACATAATATAGCTTACTAGAGGTACAATTAGGCTCAAGGAAAGTTTTCCTCCATTTGTGATTTGTAGTATTATAACATTGTGTTTGTTTAAGGTGAGTAAGAAGTATATGTGTTTATGAATTTGCTGTGTCAGATCTTCATGTGTCATTTCATCACTGCATAGGACAAAACCTGGGACATTCAGTAAATAGTTAATGAATAAATAATGAATGGATAAATAAAAACAAAATCATTTCATTTAACAAAATGTCATAAACAAATTTCTGAAGCTCTTTTAATACTATAAGCTTTGGTTATCACTGAATCATAAGAGTGCTAAATTGAGTCTATACAGGATTCTATGTAAGACACAGTAATTTGCGTATAATGATATATTTTCCAAATAAAGTTTATTAAAACAATTGGAGCTGGATAAAAACAAATATAATTAGAGCAAATTGATATAAAAGAGTTAGATAAAGAAAATAAATATAATACAAGGCTACATTTAAATTTAGATTTACAATTGCTCAACTCCTATAAATGACTTAAATATATATTGAATAGTGCCAAAGATAATATCATTGATTCACTACCATGAAGGCATGAGAATTATTTTTCTAAACGTGGTAATAAATTAACGATGATCAATCTATGTTGCTTTGACTTTGTTCCCTTTGGGAACAATGGCATATCCTTGTAGATGCTTTAAGAGAATCAACTTTACTCTGTGGTATACCAGAGCACATAATACAGCTAACTGTATTTCCAAAGACCAAAATGATTTTCTGGTCTCTTTGGCACCATTTTCTAGTCAACTATAGGTTGTAAAAACTTGAACTTAATAAATGGATAATGAAAGAATCACAAGATCTATAAATTTATGACCTGTGTAACTTTTTTTTTTCTTTAAACACTTACATGATCATAAGCTTAAAGTAATTGAATTTCAAGATTGTTTCTGGTAGTTTTAAGGAGTTAGATCATCACATTTACTCACACCTTTTCTTTGTTTCTGACTTCAATTATTATAGGTAATGTTCATTAAGCTAATTTAGATTCTTTAAGCTTGTATTTCAAATATTGTATTTTATTATTTTACATGCTATCAGGTTTCTAAACATGAAGGCTGATGAGTTCCTGGATTTATCCTGTGAAAAGTTACATTAAAGAGAAAAACCAAACTAAACATGATGACTCATAGGAGTTAAATATTTCTGGTAGTTGTATTTTTTTCTTTGTTGAACCTCTGTCTATGAGGTATAATAATAATTATTATTGTTTATTATTATTATTACTATTATTATTATTATTATACAGCTTAGCAACTTTAGGTTAGTACCTTTAGAAACTGCAGCATCTTAAAATTGGAGGTTTATAATAAATTTTGATAAGGTTAACCACTTTTTTTCTAGTATAAACTTTATGTGAAAAAAATATGTATATAGAGTGGAAAACAGAAATGAAATATCTTAACAATGACTTCGCTCAGTGAATCTGTACTATATCTGAACACTCCAAAACTGGTGTTAGAATGATAGCTTTAAAAATTTTTATTTCCTAAATATTAAACCCAATGATTAACTTGGTATTTTTAGTAATTTTTTTTATCAATTAAGTTGTTTCATTTTATTAGGTTACATATTACAGAGCTCAGATACTCTTTTAAAGTACACACACACACACACACACACACACATCAAGGTATATACACTAACTCTTGAAAATAAAAGATGAACTTTATGAAAACTTGATTTCACTCCCTTCTTAAGCTTACTTTCTAATATTTTCTAAAGTAGAATTTTTCACTTTTTATAAAATAAAACAAAAAATAAAATTAAAGAACTTTTATATTGAAGTAGGACATGTTTAGAATATAAATGGTATTTAACCACATACATTAAAACATGTCTTTGATATTTTTAGTAAAAAAAATATAGAAAATCTATAAATGGGTAGTTATTTTCATAGGGTCAAAGATTAATTGTTTATTTGAAACTGCTTATAATATTACTTTGGATGTATGAAGCAACAAACAAACAAACAAAAGTAAAATTAGATTCTTTGTGTGAATCTATTCTTAGAGGAAATGTGTATTTTCCTAGGAATTTTGAATGTTTATGACTTGGACGTCTCCCAATATTCACCCTTTTCCCATCCCTAGAACATAATTACTTTCTACACAGCACCTGGACCTGAAATGATGCTTCAAATTAATATATGTTAAAAATAAAAATTTTAAATTTAAAAGGTTACCCAGTGCTTTTTACTTGGTAGCAAGAGACACAAAAAGAAAGAGATCCTTATGTGTCTGAATGATTTTCCTCTGTAACCTGACTCAGCCCTGCCAGAATTTCAAAACCTTAGTCTTCATTGGAACAGGAGAATTATTCTTTTTGGTGATCTAGCTGTTTTCTTACTCCTTTCTCTGATAACAATTATGATTTAATTTTCCAAAGATGTTATTTTTTAATAGGAAGCCTATATAATTTTTTTAAATGATATACTTTTATTTCTCAATTTTAATGAAACATTTAGGCAAGTAGAATTATTTATATCTATTATTTATGCTTTATTTTTTTTGGAGATCATTAATAATTTTTTTCACGTGGCCCTGCCTCTTTTTATGTACTAGTTTAAAGGATAAGCCTATGCAGTAAGATTCCATCTGCTCTGTTATGTAGAATTCATCTACTTAATTTTCATATTCCTATTAGAAACAAAGATAAGAGACATATTAAAATATGCTTATATTTATTATCATTGAGTCTTCTGAGTTGAATCCTGAGGAAAATCACTAGTACTAAGGTCCTACAGATTAACTGCTTCATAAAAATATTGTTCCATTAAGCTATTTATGATCATATAAATATTTAATGCTTTCCCTTTGATGTTAGTAAAGCTAGCAATGCCTTTTTAGATAATGATAAAACTGCTATTGAAAAATAATGTATACACCTTTAGAATAGGACAAGTGTTAACCCTAAAAGGAATAATTAATGTTTATCGAGTGCTTACCATTTGGCAAGTTTCTTTGCATATATTATCTTACTAATTTTTTTCACAAGGTTGTTTCAAAATTAATGTTAGCATCTCTGACTTTACATGTGAGAAAACTAATAACCAGGGAGCTTGTATAATTTTCCTCAAATTATATAACCAGAGACCAGGAGAACCAAGATTCAAATCTTGAATTGTTTTAGTATATGGCCTGTGCTCTGATCTTTCTACTGTATCATACTACCCATAGATTTGCTTTTGGAAATCATCTAGTTCAAACTTTTCATATTTACACATGAAGAAACTTGAGGCACAGATTGCTATTGTGACTTATCCAGGAACTGAGACTTTGAGAGCATTTCCCACTTTGCTGCCACTGGATACCTTGAAGCACACTGCAGGGACTGCACGACTGAATGAATTGATGGACAGAGGATGATGATGGGAGGCATACAATTGATAGAGCACTAAATCTAGAGTCAGGAAATCATACTCTCAGCTTGTTCTGTCTATGAACCCATGTGATCTTGAGCATCTTGTGTAACCTCTTTGTGGCTCTAATTCTCCATTTCTATAATGAAAGACATCCTGAGCTTTTACAAAAATCAAATAAAACAATATATTTTTTAAAAACTCTGCAAATTATGGAACATATTATAATGTAAATCATTTAAGAGTACATAGTGCAAAGCACACATAGTATGAAGTACAATTTACAGTGCAAGCCATTCAGGGAATTGATATGTGACATACCAATTTGTCTTCACTGGGCTAAAAAACTGTGGCTGGCTGCTGCACAAGTCAAGTCATATTTGGTTATCAGACAACAGAAGGTGATGACGGGGCTCTCTCTGGGTGGCTCAGGGCATCCCCTAAAATTAAGATTCCCCAGCCACTGTTTGAGAACTGCAAGTTTAGTCTAATAGCAAGAGGTTAAAATTCTAGTATAAGGAAGGCAATATGAATTCTCTAAGCCTATTCCAGTTTCTGTGCATTTGTGCAACCAAAAGAAAAATAAAAATCTTTCTCAACAGTGCATCTAATTATTCTTAATGTGGATCTTCAAAGAGCAGTTAATTTAGCTAATTTATTTATTTTTGCCAGATAGAATCTTTAAAATTCTGAAAACAGAAGACTGTGGAGCACACAAATACAGAGCAGTTATAGTTACATGATTTGACCAAGGGTGGAATGTGAGACAGTTAAGACTAACAATTAGAGAGGATTGGACAGTTAAGGACTAAAGTATAATTTATGACCTTTCAGTTTAATGAATAATGCATTAAATTTCTTTAAAAGATGTTTTATGACGTCTCTTAAAAATTAAACTTGATTTTTAAAGATAACATTCTGTTTTAGAGTAACTTTTATTTCAAAGGTATACCATACATTATTCTCATATTTCTCTTCAAGATAATTTTGAGAAGCAGACAAGGCAAGTTGTAGCATTATAACACCAGGACATTGAGGCTCAGAGAGGTTGTGCATTTTGCCTAATATCGTAGAGGCAGCAGGTGTTAGAACTTGGGAGTTTTGTTTTGTAACAACGATCTCGTGTTGCTTTAAGAAAATAATTTAAAACTGACCTTTGATCTTTGACATGGAGGTCCATATTGATTAATCAAGTAACTACTTCGTGTGTTGAAAGCTGATGATAAAATATTATTTTTAAGTAAAACCCAAATCAAAATGGTTTGCCAGTCACTTTTATCTCAGATTCAAGCCACAATCCCTTTTGAAGCCAAAGGAAAATTTTAATTTAAAGGGGGAAAATATGAAGTAAAAGTCTAATCCTTCCCAGCTCAGATTGCAAATCGTCTCCAACCTAGAGTATCTTCATGTCCCCTCTTGTCTAGCAGGATTGTAGGGGTGTTGTTTTTGAAGTTCCATCAATCTATTAAACATTAGACAGAAGGTTTTAGGAAACAGGCCATGTGTATTGTGACGTACAGTCCTGGAAAGAAAAATGATCAATCTGTGTATTTGCCTTTTAACTAGTTGTAGACAAGTTGGCCACATCCTTGGCACATTAATGAATTCTGTCATGTCTCATCTCCACTGCTCTCTTATTATATGAATTCAATTCTCTGGCAATAAAAATAAAGTCACTGATTTAAGTTTCTACTTCCAAGCTAAGGGCTCATGGTCCCTAATAATCAAGAAACTGAGTACCATAAGGAAGAGAAAGTTTTGTAATGTGATTTGTGACATGTAACTTAAACTAGATTTTAAAAGGAATTTTCTGCACGTCTATTCTAAGTGGTTTATTTTCGCAAATGTTTTCTTCCAATGAGTTTGTGTTTCTACACCTATATTGAACTACTTTTCCTTCTAAAAAATAGTTCCCGATATATGTGGGATTTTTTTAATGTTACTGAAAATATAGGGGCTTTCTCATTTAATCATGAGTAGATTTAAATATAAATTATTTAGAACGTCACCAATACCAAAACAAGTACATTTGATTTTTCCCAGTTTGCAGAGAAGTGACTGAAACTAGGGCTCACAAGACACAACCATGTTTGCTCCTCAGTGTCTCTCTATTGAGGGATCATTTTTAAAAATAGGCCTTTTTTTTTTTTTTTTTTTTTTTTTTTTTTTTTTTTTTTTTTTTTTTTTTTTTTTTTTTTTTTTTTTTTTTTTTTTTTTTTTTTTTTTTTTTTTTTTAGCATCTGGTCTCTTTTATCTGGCACATTGATTCCTGGCTCCTTTTTATCTAGGACAGCCTTTTTATAAATCAAATAAAACCAGTTAGTAACCCTTTCCCATATTTAAATTAGCCTTTAGGATATGTTCAAGTTCTCCCTAATGACGTCAGATAAGACTTTAAAGGCCTATTTTATTCATTGGATAATATCAAAAGAACAAAGAGTGAGCAGAGCATTTGAAAAATACAGTCTGTATATTCTAGACATTATGTTGGAATGATAAACATGTCTATACTCTGAAATATATGTGTTTGACATGATATTCCTCTGTATTATGAAAGTGTTCTCTTTTCTCCTTATTTTGCACTCTTTTTATTTTTATTTATTTATTTATTTATTTATTTATTTATTTATTTATTTATTTATTTTAGCACTGTAAACCAATAGTAAGAGGATCCTTTCAATAATCAAGTTTACCAACTTTGGTTTTATCCTCCAGGACTGTGAGTAGCGAAATTTTTTTTTTTTTCCTAAATGGCTGCTTTTCTATTTTTATTTTCTGTCTCAAGGATTGTTTGTATTGGGACAATTTCTATTAATTCATTGAAGAGCTATCTGTTAGAATGTCATATACATAACTTCTCTAGTTACAGCTGATAAAGGTTTTTGGCCTCACAAAACATACAGGGAAACAACAATAAACAAGTGAGGAGCAAACATGTCTTGTGTTTTGTCTTGATTCCAAGATGCACATATTTTCCCATTTGAATGCATCTGAAAGTAGGACAAATCTTCTCATAGGTGTCTGACTATCACTGTTGCACAGGGGACAATGGTGAATGGAAGTCATTGATGACTGATGCAAGAATAGCAAAAGCACCAGCTCCAAAAATTGCAGAATTGGTGTCAGTACAACAAAGAAATTTCCCACAATGATGGAATGGTCTTTTAACTCCTAAAGACAAACAAACAAAAATTTGAGCAGGGACTGGAAGACATGGGGGATCGTGTTTAGCAGTGTTCCCAAAGGGGACATTTTAGTCTGTACTTCTCCTAACAAAAACTTGGGTGAAAGTTGTCATGTGATGGAGAGAAGAAAAAAATTTCCTCCCTATAAGCCTGTTTCAAAGCATTGGAAAAAATAGAAATTAATAAATTAATATTTCAGTCTATTATTCCATCATTTTTTCAGGCTAAAATGCAAAGCATGAATTCTTAGTTCCTCACACTTCAGAATCACTCTATGATATAGAGAGATATTCCCGAAAAGGAAATTTAGTTTTTCACACATATATAGAATATTTTCACTGAGACCATACCAGAGGAGTACAGGTTAGTAGAAAAGTTTACAAAAATCCTCTGGTTAAACATAAGAAAATTTACCAAGAGAGTTGACTCATTTTCCATCTCTGATTGTTTTTGCTCATAGATTCTTCTGAAACTTAGCAATTTAAATTGTGTCATCAGCTGTTAGAGGGTGAATCTACTTTCCTGCACCAATTTACAGTCAGTGCTGTAAGTCGTATGTCTATACAGCTCTCATGAATGCTCAAAAGTAATCTAACCAAAAACATATTTTCACATATACTTGTTTAAGACAATACTTAGATTTGATTTCTAAGTGAAGCCCAGTTATTTTATTTCCCTAATTTCTTTATGTCTTTTATCACAAGAAGGGTAGCATGTAGCATGATGTTACCTTTTAAAAAAAATTTTCCCCCTTTAGTTTCTCTTTAAACTATGTTTGGAGGACTGCAGCAGCAAGCAAGCTTTCTCCAGAGTAAACAAATTTTGCTACTCAGGTCACTGATGATGGCTTATTTATTTCAGTCTTGGTGAGTAATCTTATTGACACTTAAATAATGATCCTGTCTTTGAATGTATGGCTTTTAAATCTTTATTTTATGCATTAAACTCACAGTTGTTGTTTTATCCTTGACATTGCCATTGATTTGGTAAGAACTTTCAGTGTGTTTTTTTTTTAAATTAAACAAACAAAATTCCACTTCCAGTAAATTCTGCAAGCTGTCTCAACTGCCTACAGCAACATTATCCAATGACAAAACCCAGAACTTTCTAGAAAGCAAGACATACCTAATAAAACTAAAAAATAAAACAACACACACGTAAAATACTCACAGACCAAGCCTTCAGTAATCACTTTATTGGACATCATATAGCACCAGAATTATACATTCCTTCAACTTTATGTTGTTAACCCTTATGCAAATGCCCTTGGCAGTGAAAGAAGAGTTATGTGGAAGGAAATAAAGATTAGCAAGTTTCAAGAGTTTGCTCAACTGTATGCTCATATGTAAAAAATTCATAGATATGATCCTGAAAAATCTGCCTTTCCAACTAGACTTAAAATCATTACCAAGGAGCCCAATTAAGTACCTTTCAAGAAAATACCATGTTGACTCAACTTTCTGCCCTTTTCTGCTTTTTCCATAAGTCTAAAGACCCAACCTAAATCTCTCATTCTGTAAGATTCCTCTTTTAAAGCTTTTGTTTATTATATAATTGTGCAAGCTACTTTTTCTTCTTAACATTCTTGAGAAGGCTATACAATGCATTGAACAAAATGTGGATTTTGGAATCAGTAAGACCTGACTCAAATCTTGGCTACTTTAAGAAATTACTTATTCTTTGGTTTATATACTGTAAACTGGTGTTAACAGTGAGAATTAAATAACAATAGACAACCCATAGCAGATACTAAATAAATGTTTTCTTTTACCTTCTCCGCCTAGTTTTTTATAATTAAATAAAATGTTTGAGCATCATAATCTCCATGAAAAGTTCATTTCCTCCCAGTAAGTGAAATAATTTGAGTAGCAGAAACTGGCAGAATATGGTAATTTAATAGAAAATTATGACAATAAGATTGTGACACAATAAACACAAGCATACTTCAGTTAAAATAATTTGGAATGATCATCCAAATTTTAGCTTAATATCAATGCCCAATCTTCTGAGAGCTAGCAGCTCGTTAATCAATTTCTCTCCAAATCCTATTTTATATTTCCAAAGGCCCAGAAAATGTCTTTGAAGGGATTTCCATCAACCTGAAGCTAATGACACTGGACAGAGGAGAACACAGGTACTTACAAGAGCTTTTTATTATGGGGCAGCCCCCTATAGCTTGAAAAGTGGAACAAAACGATTTGTTTCCTTCTTAAGTTCTTTGCCTTCTGGATGAAACATGGAATACATTAGCAAGTAATGAGAAATAGTATAAGTGGCCAAAAATCTGAAGGGACCTATGGTGCAGCCCCATGAGGGAGCATCACGTGGCTGTTGATATCACCATGCTGATGAGACAGTTGCATTTTCTTATTAGGATCACAATCTCTACAATTATCCCTGAGATTGAATCTTTTCCCCATTACTCACTGAACCAGGTATCCTTGATACACTGTCCTCATCTGTGAAACAGAGATTAAAAGCAAATTATTCATAGATTTGTTTTAAGAATTAAATGATATGATGCATTAAAAGTGCTTCTCTTGGTGTCTGACACAGCCTAAACTCTCTATAAAATTTAAAAATAGTTATTATTATCATCGAAAATATAGGAAATATTCATGATATAAAATTAAATAGAGTACACTGATGCATGTGTGTATAAAATAGTTTTACACATGTGTGCGCCTAGGTACACAGAATCTTAACTGTATTTATTTTATGCAGTAGAATTATGAGTCATTCTTCTGTGTAATTATGCATATTTCCAAAATTGTTAAGAAACATATTACTTTTAGCATAAAGAAAAACAAATTAATACATAAATTTTTAAAATATAGATTTTTATACAAGCGTACCTGTAGACGCTGAACAAATATTTTTACAATGAATGAATGAGAGCTAATTAATTCTATGCCCTAAAGCAACCTTTATAATTCTTCCAATGCACAACTTTTATCCAGAAAATTTTCTACTCACAGACTTTCAAAGACTCACTTGAAGCCAAAAAATGAGTCCAG
Organism: Macroglossus sobrinus; assembly: GCA_004027375.1. Taxonomy (NCBI): domain Eukaryota; kingdom Metazoa; phylum Chordata; class Mammalia; order Chiroptera; family Pteropodidae; genus Macroglossus; species Macroglossus sobrinus. Next base: position 601,909 of record PVKZ01000425.1, on the reverse strand, counting down.
ACTTTTCTGAGAGTGGCAAAGTTCTATATGAGCTCGTTAAAAATCACTTTTGCTTTTTCTTCTAACTAACCTCATTTACCATGTACTACAGCTTAGGTAAACTACTCACCATTTTCAGGACAAGGTACCTTTGTCACCTTGATGTCATTCTTTCTGTCACTGGGTCTTTCCTACCATCATCTTCCCAAGCTTTGAGGCCCAGGTCAAGGAGCTTCGCCCAAATTCAGAGCAGAATTAATTCCATTCTTTGTTGTGTTCTGACAGAAATGTATTTGTTCATTTCAAATACCATTTGTTTAAGTTTAGCTATGTTATTTTTCCAGTTCTTACCCAAAAGGAGAATACATGTCTCCTCTTAACCTGTTGGGAATGGCTCCTCACTTTTTACATATAATCTTCACTTTAATCTATTTTGTTTTGTGAAACATACATATGGTGAAAATTCTAAATATACAAATGAGTATAGAATAAATGGGCATATAAGTAAAATTACGCTTTCCACAAGCCCTTGTTCCCTGGCACCAGAAGTAACTTCTATTACCAGGTCTTTAGCACCATTTCTTTCCAGAGCTATTCTGTAGCTACAAAAGAATATACATAGCTCTTTATTTTCAACACATAGGTATCACAATTTACTCACTCTTCTTTCACTTTCTTTTTTAATTTCTTTTTATTTGGAAGCTTGTTCTTCAACATTGTGCTTGCTTTTTCATGGTTACATAAGTATTTAATTGTACCGAAAATACTTAACCAGTTTATAGTTATTCAGACTATATAAATGCTTTTGCAATTATAATGTGACAATAAATAATCCTGCATACATGCTATTTCACACATCTATTACCTCCAAAAGTTTTCTCATTCCATTTTTATTATTTTAAAATCAAGAATGCTACTGTTTTACTGAGATATAATTCATATACCATATAAGTCATTCACTTAAAGTGTACAATTTAATGGGTTTTAGTATGTATTTGGAGTTGTGCAGCCATCACCACAATCAGTGTTAGAACATCATCCCAGAAAGAAACTCTGTACCTGTAGACAACTGCTAATATACTCTCTTTCCTCATAGATTTACCTATTCTTGAATTTCATATAAATGGAATCATATAATATGAGGTTTTTATAATTGGCTTATTTCATATATCATAATGCTTTCATGGTTTATTAAGGTTGTAGCATATATCAGTATTTCATTCCTTTTTGTGGCTGATTAATATTCCGTTGTATGAATATACCATATATCATTTATCCATTCATTAGTTGATAGACACTTGAGTCGTTCCTACCTTTTGGCTGTCATGACTAATGCTACTTAAATATTGGTATACAAATTTTTGTGTAGAGTGTATACCTAGGAATGGAATTGAAAAGTCATAAGATAACTCTATGTCTTACTATTTGAAAAAACTACTAGACCATTTTCCAAAGTGGCTGTATTATTTTATATTCTCACCAGCAGTGTATGAGGGTTCTGATTCTTCCACACCCTTGCCAAAAATTATTATTCAAATATTTTATTCAGTAATTCTAGTAGATGGGGTATCTCATTATGGTTTTGATTTTTATTCCTTGATGGCTAGTGACATTGAGCATGTTTCTATGTGCTTATTTGACCATTTTAAAATAATTTGGTGAGGCGGGGAAGTCTATTTAGATTCTTTTCCTGTTTTGTACCTGGGTTATTTGGTTTTTTTATTATTTAATTGTAAGAGTTCTTTATTTTTGATACAGGTTCACTGTCAAATATATTAATTGTAAATATAGTCTCCCATTCTGTGGGTTGAATTTGTACTTCCTCAGTGGTGTATTTTGAAACACAAAAGTTTTTTATTTTGCTTTAGTCTGATTTGTCTTTTTTTTAAATTTTGTTTCTTGTGCTTTTGCTTTCATACCTAATAAATCA